>RJWH01006473.1:0-54319 GCA_004363575.1 Solenodon paradoxus
GGACGGAGAGAGGGATGGAGACACAGAGATGTGAACAGAAAGTGAGGTGGAGTCTGTTGCCTGGTAAACTTCCAGCATCGCTGAAGACTCATCTTTTCAACAATGAGAAGTTCCCTCTGGGTCCTGCCTCTAGTGGTGTCCAGTTCTCCAAGGTCTAAGAAGTTTTTCTCCTCTTAGATTCTTTCCTTGTAACTTCACAACGAATCTCTACCATCTGAAACACCCAAGCACCTTTCTGTCCCTGCCAACATGAAAGATCCAAAAACAGAGTCAACGGTAGCAGAAGCTGTTCGATTGACACTAGGGTGAAAGGAATGTGGGTGTCTTCCCTAGGGATAAAGGCAGAGGGCTACGATGGAAATGTGTTTAAGGTGCAGATGAAGGAAAAGATGCCTGCAAAGGAGGTCAAGTGATAACTCAGGGATGTCAGAGAAGAAAGAAAGGAGTTCTGGAAAAGGGAGGCAAAGAGGAGAAACAAAGTTGGATACAAAGGCCAGAGTTTAAACGCAATAAGACTCATTTTGATGAATTTGATGATCAGGACTTCTGTAACCTCAGAAAGAGCATATTCAAGAAAGCCCTAGTATGGAAACCAGCTTCAGAGAATGCAGGAGTGAATAAAAGTGTGTATGTGAAGGAACACTGAGTGTCCACCACTCTTAAAAGAGGTTAAACTGTAAAAGACAGAAGAGATGGCTTTCAGGAGAGGCTTGTTCAAGGAAGGATTTTGACATGAGGAGATAATTCAATGTGTCGAGAACTTGAAGCCAGAGAAGAGTGAAGCAATTGGAATGGACCCTGGGGAAAAATGATGGATGGGATTTGGAAAGGAAGACATATTTTTAACTTCTGAGATGGGAGGAAATGGGACCTGTGCCACTTACATTTGAATATCATTTGGGATAGATCTTCTAATACAAGGACAAATTGACTCTACTTTGAAAAGGAACCAGCTATAACAAAGGAATATTTTAGGCTTTAAATGAGCTTGTTTTAAGCTCACCAATTATTGCACGCAAACGCTGTGGCGGTTCATAATTTGCCAATGATTGTTACTTGCTCTGAACTCTAAGCCCATTTCACAACAGCATGGACAGGGCTGCTTTTCTGGAAGCGATGAATATTGTCATTGGGGCTGGTCAATGAATCACCCAGGAAGTCAGAGAGACCAGGGTGTTGTTAGCTCCGGATCTTGGGGCTTCCAGGCTTCCGACTTATCAGGCAGGCACATCTGCTTCTCCAAATGAAGGAAACAAAACCATAATAGAAGAGACGTTGGCAAAGCCACAAGGTCACTCCTTGCACTCTCCTTCCTGGTTTGTGCACTGCCCTGGAACTATCTATGTGAGCTGCCTTGGAGCAATTCTGCACTCTGAGAAAAGAACTAAAATAGGAACAAGTAAAACTGCTTCTTTCAGCATCTTGGAAATATCATTTGCCTCATTTATTCATCCCACAAACTGTAATGGCTGTCCTACTATGTGTGTTTGACTCTGCTCTTGGCATGGGAAAAGAGGGACAGCAACAAAATAATTTCCCTATGTACTATACATGGCCACGGGTCTTGCATAAAGACTAATTATTAATACGGATTCTTATTGTTTATCTAAACGGATGCATCTGTAAATCTCGCTGAGCATATTACACTACTGTTTACAAAAGATGAGGCTGCTGTTTAGTTTTCAGCATGGGAGATGCACACAGTGTACTTTTCATTTATGAGATACAGGTCAGGGTGGACAGACTCTTAAGATAAAAACTCCATTCTAAAATGCACAAAAGATGATGAACACCAAAGCTTACATGTGTGCAAACTGCCATCCTGGCTCATTTGGCCTGGAGCTCCATATTATATTGTCAGAAGATCCAGGTGATATATTAGAAAGCAAGTTTATTTTGGCATCATCTAAAATAACATGTTCGCCCCTCCTCCAACACAAACTTCCCAACTTGACTTCATTATTACATTTGGATTCACCTTCCACAAAACTTGAATTGATTAAAAATAACTACATTTCAAAATGCTAGACTATATCATGTCTTAAAATACAGGATTAGAAATAGAACAAAGAGGCTTTCAATTTATAACTTCCACAAGGTTGACTCTTATGCTATAATAATGTTCCCTAACATTGCTACTGTCAAGTTATAATACAGGAAATTATGTAGTTTTGGTAAGTTCTATTATATCATGTTTACCTCTTTGACCCATAACCCAGAAAATAGCTGGCAAGAAAGAAAGATCTGAATAAATATTTATGAATCGAATCATTTAATAAACAAATAATTGTCACCCTTTTGAATTTAGAGGCTTTAAACTTCACATCTCTCTGCCTTCATTTTTTAATAGACTAGAGCACCCTAATAGTTACAGATTCTCCCCCAACACCATGGAGGTGCTATAATTGAGGTGACTGTATGCCACAGTTTACTTAGGGCAGCTCAGTTTATGCCTAATATCTTGGTATTATTTCCAGTGACACTTCCCCTGAGGAAGTGTCTGAGTTTGAAGGGGTCTCTGGATGTGCAGTGGGGCGGAGGCTAGGGATTTCGGGTCCAGCTGCAGAGGCAGCAAGAGGCAGGCCCAGTGGGGCTGAGATGCGGAGCCACGGAGGGCCGACTTGGGAGGGGGTGAAAGGAATGCACTAGGAGCTGAGCTGGAGCCCGCATTGTGAGTTTGAAGAAACCTGTATCCACTTATTCAAAGTCACCTGGGTGATCACACAGACATTTAATCACTTTAGGGCTCAGTTTTCTTATATGTGAGACAGAAAGAGTACTATTTACCTCAGAAGGATGTTATGAAAATGAAATAAGATCATACATATAAAACAGTACTGTCCTCACCTGCTGTAAATGTTCAAAAATCATGTCACTGAAGTTGTCATCAATGTAATCTTGAGAGTGCAATGCGCATGCTTCCCTCTTTGGCTCTATCCAGAACATCCCTACCATTTCTTCCATGTATTCAAAGATTAGCATCAGAGGGTCCTTGTTTAGAGAAGCATTAGAGGGTAATTCGTTTTGAAAAGGGCTTTAAAAATGACTGCTTGAATAAGCTCAATTTTCAAGTGTCAGTAGAATAGGTAGTTACACTCAGGTTTTCAACAGACCCACAGGAAAAGCAGGAACAAACACCTGGCTGAAAATGGTGGTCGCCTCCAGTTCGTAGCTGCCCCCTTGTACTTGATTCAACTCTCTGCGCGATGTCTGCTTCCCCTTGTTTGCATTTGTCAATAGTAGCAGCCAGGAGCAACAGGACTGCAGACGCTATTCTAAAACCCAGCATGAACAGTAAAAGAAATAGAGTGAATATTAGAAAAACAGGGAGGGAGGATGAAAAAACAAACTCTTCACACAATGTCTTCTTTTAAATCTTGTTCCCTCTTTTACCTATGTGGTTATCAGCATGCAAAATTTCCAAGTATTTAGTTTCACTTTCTTCCTTTCCTTTTTAAAAGTCGCATAGGGATCAACTTCTGGATGGTGATTCAATAGGACATACTTTTGGGTCGCTCCCCACAGACACCGAGAAAAGGGAAAAAAAATCACCTATTTTCCTGGGACAAACATCAAGAAACAACTGTCCCTTCAGCTGGAGACGGATCAGCTGACAATTAACAGTGGGTGAGGGCATCCAGCACAGTTCTCAGTTAAGCCGCAGATTTGGATTTGGGATGCAGCTCGGGGGTCTCTGGATGTGCAGTGGGGCGGAGGCTAGGGATTTCGGGTCCAGCTGCAGAGGCAGCAAGAGGCAGGCCCAGTGGGGCTGAGATGCGGAGCCACGGAGGGCCGACTTGGGAGGGGGTGAAAGGAGCGCACTAGGAGCTGAGCTGGAGCCCGCATTGTGAAATTGTGCTAGGCGCAGCCATAACCAGAAAGCAGTCAAATCAAACCCTCCCACAACCATTTCACGCCAGAGCCTGGGGTCCACTGAGCGGATATCCCTCCCACCGCACATCCGCCCACCGGAAACCCCGCCCATCAGATGCCCCACCCCCTGGATTACAGTGAGAAGGCAGTCCCAAGCCTCAGTGCTACTAACGAGCACCACCTTGTGGGTAGAGACGAAACTGCAGTCTGTTTGCCAATCCTGGGCAAGTCAAACCTACGCAACATAGGTGAAACGAAAACTCTCAGAAATATAAACAGAATGCTGAATAGAGCAAAGGCACAGAGAAATATATGTGAACTGATGGAGCCAAACAACAACTCAGGGGAAAATCTGAATACAGCAGACATATGTAAATGACCTCAAGAGGAATTTAGGGTAACAGTGATTAACATACTCATGCGAATCCAGAATACAGTAGAGGCAGTAAACAAGAATGTCAGGAAGCAAAGAGAAGAATTAAAACAAGACATCAAACAGATAAGAGACAGGATGGCTGAATTAAATAACTCAATAAAGGGACTCAACAATAGGATGAATGAACTCAATCAAGCAAGGAGATATAAAAATTTGATGAATCAAAGATAGCATTTGAGACCTCTGGGATAATATCAAAAGGAACAATATTCACATCATAGGGGTGCCAGAGGAAGAAAGAGAAAAAGAGACAGAAACCATATATGAAGAAATAATAGATGAGAACTTCCCCAATTTGAAGAATAAAGCAAGCCTCCAGATTCAGGATGCTCGAAGAGTTCCTAATAAAAGAAATGCAAACAGAAATATACCTAGACACATCACCATAAAAAATGCCAAAAACACAAGCTAAAGAAAGACTATTAAAAGCAGCCAGAGAAAAACATGTCACATATATAAGATTGTCAGCGGACTTCTCAAATAAAACTCTACAGGCCAGATGCAAATGGGATAATGTATTCAAACTGTTGAAAGAAAAGGATTTTCAAACTAGGATCCTATATCCGGCAAGATTACCATTCAGAACTGAAGGAATGATAAAAAAAAACAACCTTTTCTGACAAACAAAAGTTAAAGGAGTCTATCACCACAAAACAAGCTTTGCAAAAATATTAAAGGATGCTCGATAAAGCATAAAGAAACCACACACAAAAACAGTAGGACAGCAAATATTAAAAGTGGGAAAGAAGAGAAGAGGACAAAAATATGGTTAGGATGAACAGAAGACTAATATGCTTTCAAATAAAATTAGGTAGTAAACATAGAACTCTGAATGCTATCTTCAGGGTAACCTCAAAATACATCGCCAGGGAGAAAACGTAGAAAACAAAAGGTGAAATCAATCAAAACATAACTTCACATCCCACCTAAAAGAGAAAGAAAACAAAACCATCACCTGGAGCAACATACGAAATAAAAATCATAAAATGACACTAAGAAGCTATATATCAATAATCACCCTAAATGTTAATGGACTGAACTCACCAATCAAATGATGTAGAGTGGCTGAATGGATTAAGAAGCAGAACCCAACCTTCTGCTGCATTCAGAAAACCCACTTTCTTCCAAAAGATAAAGGATCAAAGTCAATGGCTGGAAGACAATCTTACAATCGAATGGCAACCACAAAAGAGTAGGAACAGCTATACTCATATCAGATAAAACAGACTTCCATCTAAAAAGAATAACAAAAGACAGAGAGGGACACTGTATAATGATCAAAGGATCAATTCAGCAGGAAGACATAACACTGATTACCATATATGCACCAAATGAAGGAGCATCAAAATATATCAAGCAAGTACTATTAGACCTGAAGAGAGACATTGACAGCAACACAATAATAGTGGGGGACTTTAACACCCCACTTATGACAATGGACCGATCAACCAGGCAGAAAATTAACAGGAAAACAGCCACTTTAAATGACTATCTGGAACAGATAGGTCTAACAGACATATACCGATCACTTCACCCAATGACTACAGATTTCACTTTCTTTTCAAGTGTTCACGGAACTTTCTCAAGGATAGATTATCTGCTGGGACACAAAACATCTCGACAAATTTACAAAGATTGAAGTCATACCTAGCATCTTCTCTGACCACACTGGCCTTAAACTGGAAATCAAACACAAAAAGAAAGCTGGAAGTCCGCAAACCAATTGGAAACTCAACAATATGCCCTGAAGGACTCTTGGGTAAAAGAAGAAAAAGAGAGGAACTTAAAAAATACTGAGAGACAAATGAGAATGAGGACACGAGCTACCAGAATCCATGGGATGCAACAAAAGCGGTACTAAGGGGAAAGTTCATCACAATTCATGCCTATCTCAAGAAACAAGAAAAATCGCAAATAAAACAACTTAACTCTACATTTCAAACAACCAGGGAAGGAAGAACAATTAAAGTCAAAATCAGCAGAAGAAAGAAAATCAAAATTTGAGCAGAAATAAACAAAATAGAAAACAAAAGACAATCCAGAAGATCAATGATAGCAAAAGTTGGTTCTTTGAGAAAATTAACTAAATTGACAAGTTATTGGGTAGACTCACAAAGAAAAAAAGGGAGAAAACTAATAATTAGAAGCATAAATGAAAGGGGAGAAGTTACAATAGATACCGCAGAAATTCAAGACATCATCAGGGACTACTATGAACAACTCTGTGACACCAAAATGGACAACCCTGTGGACATGGACAGATTTCTAGAAAAATATAGTCTACCAAGACCGAAACCGGAAAATTGGAAAACCTGAACAGAACAATCACAAGCAAAGAATCTGAAGAAGTAATCAAGGGCCTCCCCCAAAATAAAAGCCCAGGACCAGATGACTTCTCCAATGAGTTCTACCAAACCTTCAGAGAAGAATGAACACCTATTCTTCTCAAGCTCTTCCAAAATATTGAAGAGCAGGTAATTCTCCCAAGTGCATATTATGAGGCTATCATTACACTGATACCAAAAGCTAACAGAGATGTCACCAAGAAAGAAAATTACAGACCAATATCTCTAATGGACATAGATGCAAAAATTCTCAACAAAATATTAGCAAACTGAATTCAACAATGCATCAAAAGATTATCCAGCATGACCAAGTGGGATTCATCCCAGGGATGCAAGGATGTTTCGACACACTTAAATGTATCAATGTCATACACCATATGAACAAGAGTAAAGAGAAAAATCATAGTCATATCAATAGAAGCAGAGAAAGCTTTTGACAAGTCCAACACCCATTTATGATTAAAAAACCCTCCATAAAATGGGAATAGAAGGCTCATACCTCAACATAATAAAGGTCATATATGAAAAACCCACAGCCAACATCATAGTCAATGGTGAAAACTTGAAAGCATTTCCTCTTAGGTCAGGAACAAGGAAAGGTTGTCCACTCTCACCACTGCTATTTAACATTGTACTGAAGGTCTTAGCCAGAGCAATTAGTCAAGAAAAGGAAATAAAAAGAATCCAAATTGGAAAGGAGGAAGTAAAACTCTCAATATTTGCAGATGACATGATTATATATATTGAAAATCCCCAAAACTCTATCAAAAAACTTCTAGAACTCATCAAATGAATGCAGTAAAGTGGCAAGTTGCAAAGTCAATGCACAAAAATCCGTTGCATGTTTATACACAAATAACACGCTAGAAGAAAACAAAATCATGAAATTCACACCATTTAAAGTAGAAGTTAAAAGAATAAAATACCTGGGCGTATACCTAACAGAGGAAGTAAAAGATCTATACACAATGAAAACTACAAGTCCTTCTTAAAAGAAACAGAGGAGTACACAAAAAAAGTGGAAAGGTATCCCCTGCTCATGGCTGGTAAGAATCAATATCATTAAAATGGTCATTTTACCCAAATCAATATATAGGTTTAAAGCAATCCCCATTAAAATCCCAGGGGCTTATTTCCAGGAAATAGAATAAAACACCTTAGAATTTGTAGAAACAACAAAAGACCCCTGCACAGCCAAAGCAATCATTAGAAAAAAGAACGAATCTGGAGGGATCACACATCCAGACTTTGAATTATACTACAAAGCAATAGTGATCACAATGGTATGATACTGGAATAATTGTAGAGGTGCAGATGAATGGAATAGAACTGAATCAGTAGACACCAACCCACTCTCATATAGTCAGTTAATCTGTGACAAAGGAGCCAAAGCATTCGATAGAGAAAGGAAAATCTCTCCAACAAATGGTGTTGGGAAAACTGGACAGCCACATGGAAAAGAATGAAACGACCACTCTCTAACAAAAGTTAACTCAAAATAGATTAGAGACTTGGACATAAGACCACAAACCATAAAGTTCTTAAAAGACAACTTAGGAAAGACTTTCCATGACATCAGTCATAGAGAAGTCTTTCGGGACTCAACTCCAACATCAAGGGAAACAAAAAGAAATATAAACAACTGGAACTATACCAAACTAAGGACCTTCTTCACAACAAAAGAAAACATCACCAAAACCAAAAGGAAATCTACTAACTGGGAGAAGTTATTTGTATTTGATATTTCTGAAAAAGGCTTAATATCTAAAATATACAAAGAACTCCTAAAACTCAACAACAGAAGAATAGCAACCCAATCAAAAAATGAGAGGAGGAATTGGAGAGACACTTTTCTGAAGAGTATATACAGATGGCCAACAGGCACCTGAAATTATGTTCCTACCTGCTGGCCATCAGGGACATGGAAATGAAAACAACCTTATACCTGAAAGACTGGCTGTTATCCAAAAGTCCAGAAAAAAACAAATGTCGGTGAGGATGTGGAGAAAAGGGAACACTTTTGCACCGTTAGTGGAAGTGAAAATTGGTACAACCACTATGGAGAACAGTTTAGAGATTCCTCAAAAAACTGAAGATGGAAATCCCATAGGATCCCGTCATTCTACTTCTGGGCATCAAACCAAAAGACAGAAAAGCACTCACCTGCAGAGCTGTATGTATCTCTGTGTTTATTGCAGCCCTATTCACAATAACTAAGAACTGGAAACAACTTAAGTGCCCAACGTCAGATGAATGGATAAAGAAGGTGTTCTATATACATAAAATGGAATACTACGCAGCTATGAAAAGAGAGTGATCCCGCCACTTGCAACAACACGGATGGAACTATAGGGGATGATGCTAAGTGAAACAAGTCAAAAGAAGAAAGATAGATACCAGATGACCTCACTCATAGGCAGAATATGAATAGACAACACAAAGGAAAACATGAAACATAACCAACCCTGAAATATTTGCAACAGAACTGAGATTACCAAAAGGGACTGGTGTGGGTGGGGGCAAATGGTGGTGGAGCCCAGTGGACAAGGGGGAAGAACACTTGGTGATTTGGTGGAGGGCAGGGTGTGTTGAAATATATCTAAGAAATGGTGAAACTATACATAGGAAATTATTTCAATGTGTAGAATAATTACTAGAATAAAAATTAAATTTAAAAACATCACATAGCCAGTACCTTTGTTTTAGCTATCATAAAGTGATAGGATTGAAATAACATTTTGTAAATAGCTTGCTATTTAAATCTACGGGGTCCCAATCATCATTGTTGTCATCAAAATTATTCTCCTCTTCCTCATCTTTAAGGGCCACTCCAGCTATAAACAATTCTCTTTCCTCTGATGTCAGTACTAATGTAGGACCAGCGTTCTCTTCCTGGGGAGAGTGAACACTGGAAAGGGGGAAGTGAGATCAGAAACTCACTAGAAAAGTAATCTCTGACAAAGTCATCATTGGAAAATTGACTGTAGAGTTTGAAATCATCACAGTATATTTTCACCTCATACAATTCAAAGCTCACTATAGACTATAATTTTGCATCACTTCATTTGCTGACTCATCTATTTATCAACTTAGTTGACCACAGTACCTCTGACATGAAGGACATAAGTAAATGGCTCTCCCACTGAGAGCTCACAAAGCTGCCAGGGCATATTTCCTGAGGTCCATCGCTAGCTATCATGCTCCATCCCAAGACAATCATCTCTGCACCTGAATGGCAGGTCATTTTCAAAGCAAGCTGACAACAGAAAATATGTTCATAGAGAAAAAGTAATACTATGGATCTCACCTATATGTGAAATCTAAACAATATCAACAACAAACAACCTCATCAAAAATAACAGATTTCGTGGCTACTGGAGGTGGGGGGTGGCAGGAAGGAAAATTGGGTGGAGGTGGTCAAAAGGGACAGATTTCTAGTTATAAGATAATTAAGTACTAGTAATGTACCACACGACCACTTTACTTAATATTGTTGTATGGTATATATGAATCTTAAGAGTTCTCATGACATTTATCTTCTTTTTTGAAGAACCTATATGAGATGATGGATGATAACTAAATTTACCGTGGTCATCATTTCACAATATATGTAAGTCATATCTTTATGCTATACATCTTAAACAATGATGTATGTCAAGTATAAACCTGGAAAAATGAAAATGAGAAGAAAATGTGTTCACACAAAGGTTGGCCCTTGTATGAGAATGACTGCAAAAGATAGCCAACCCAACTGAGAAAATAAGTAGAATCTATTTTCCACCAGGGTTGCCCTTGGCACTGACAAATCTCATTTGGTTCATACATCTCCAAATTCCTTAAGAAGACCTCCATGCAAACAGAAAGAGAAATCTCCAGCACATTTCCATGGTCTGATTGGAGGAAGGGCTATTTCCTAGAGAATGGGCAATCTAGGACATGGGCAGCGTCAAAATTAACAAGGTCACATAAGTGTTTTTCTCACCAAATCTATAGGCACACAACTGTTTATCATCTAATCCAGTGGTCAGCAAACTATGACCCACAGATTAAATTCAGCCCATCTCCTGTTACTGTCAATGAAGTTTTATTGGAAGAAACCACACACATTCACTTACATATTGTCTATGTCTATTTTGGGGCTAAAAACAGCAGAATTGTAACAGACACCATATGGTCAGCAAAACCTAAAATATTTACTGTCTGGCCTTACTAACTAAAATACTGTGTACTTTATAAAATTATTAACATCAATCTAACAGATGATTTTGTTTGAAGAATTTATAAATATCTTTAATCATTTAAAATAATTTTGATCAAAGAGAATGCTTAGTTTTACATATTAGAATTCAAGGTAATAACATGCAATATCTTTGATTTCTGCAAGTGTATCATAATGCTAGAACATGAGTTTATACTCACATCCTGAAAACCTGCATAATAATTACAATAGAGGAATTCATGCAAAATGTAAGTAATACAAGAAGTTGCTCTGTAAAAGAATCACATCATTTTTAGATTTAAGGTATCTTGTTATACATTTTAATAGAGCAGATGTGCAATTATTGAGGACCTAGAGCCAATAAGGAACAATTATATTTACATGGAGAAGAAGGTCATCCTTGTGTCCTTCTTTAGTTAATTTTAAGATGTGAATACTTACATTTGATCAATAAAAGAAACAAGATCATTTGCTGTGAATAATTTGCACTTATGTCCAAATACTTTTGAAATGTAGTCCCTTCTTTCTCCTTTCAGAGGCCTCCAAGTTTTATTTTTACAGTATCTGGGTGTGTCATTGTAATCAGATGTCAAATTCAACAAAAGTAAAGTTTTTTCTGGGTAAATGAAGTACATACTTAATATCTATCTTTGTTTGTTAACCAGATTTCTTTCAAAGGAAAGGTAAAGGTAGGAATGGAGGTGAGTAAGTAGGCAGGAAGAAAGAGAGAGGAAAGAGGCATTTATTTATTTTGTTTAACTGTTCATCGTAGCTGTTTCCTTGGTCCTGGACATGAGCCCGAGTCCTCAGGATATATATGGCTTGTGTCTGCTGAAGGTGGCAGACCTAACCGCTAAACCATCAGGGCCTGCCATAATCAAATTTTCTTTTTACCAATTGATGGCAACATGTAAAACCAGACTTTCTTTTTTACCACAAATATTTTTTTATTAATGAACCACTGATTAACTATCAAGTGGAAAGTGCTGAAGAATGACTTAATTTTTTAATTTCCATATTGACTTTAGGGTACTGCTCTCATATTCCTCCTTTCATGTACCTTAATAACTAAGAAAATATTAATAACTTAATTGGGACAGTGGTTTATAGCTCTACTTATGTGAAAGGCTAAGAAAAAACTTTGAGAATTCAAAACCCAAGTCAATGTTGCTTGATTCCCTTCTTCTCTTCCTTACAAGGTAAAACGAATTACTCAAGAACTGCTTACTGTATGTAGATAGATAAAAAATTAGTCATAACAATTCCTCACCACAGCATTAGAGGTTCTAATAACTCTGAATTAAAAAAAAACAAGGAAAGGTGCAGGAAGGAATGAAAGCGAGTAGGCAGGTTGGCAGGAAGAGAGAAGAGGGAGAACCACCTTTACTTATCTATTTATTTTCATTAAGTTATCCACACTGGTTGTTTCCCCTCGGACCTGGGACTCAAACCCAGGGGTCTGCGGCCTGTGTTCCCTTGGAGGCGACTGACCTAACTGCTGCTCCATCAGGGTGCACCGATTTGGAATTTTCCTGAGTGTTTTCTAATTTTCCCTCTCTCTGCTTTTAGTCAGGATCCTAAGTGTCTGCCCAGGGCTTGTGGTAACCACTCCTCAGACCCAGGATACAGGGGTGTAGGTAGATGAGAAACTAGTCCCACAAATTCCTGCTGGGTGAGAAGAGTAAAAGTACAACGTACAAGAGGAGGGCTTGTTTTCTCTTCTTTGAGAGAAAACAACAAACCATCACCAGCCCTCTTAAGTGTGTAACAGAGACACTGTTAAAAAAAAAAATAAGAAAGAAAAGCAGAGGATAGCAACATTGACCCAGATTTCTGAAGCACAAGGATTAATATTGACCTAAGAGCTTCCTGACTTTTGAAAATTAAATCTTCATAGTCTCTATGGTTTTAGAAAATAGAAGATTTGCACTTCAAGCATCTAACATCAGTGCCTTCACTTGAAAAGCTATTTAAACAGCAAAAAAAAAAAAAAAAAAAAACCCCGAAACCAACAACAAATGACATTTGGAAGGGCATACTTTGGGGATGAAATTCAAGCAAACAGCACAGATCCAGTTGAACCAGTTTTTCTCAATTAGGCTTGACGTGAATGGGGTGACTGAACAGTTGGGAACTCCTTGGGCACAGAGGGAGTTAGTGAGGTCGATTTGATTTGTGATTTATTTCCTCTGGATGATGAAATATAAAATAGTGTCAATAATCAATGTTCTCTTTCCTCTATTTCCAAAATGTATTCAAGTAAGAGGAAGTTGATTGGCATTCTACAGAAATAGCAGTATGTGGCCTTCTTATTACCATGCCGATGCCAAAGCAATTTCTTATGGTTAATTGAGACCAAACAATTATCTACCTTAGATCTATCTTATATCACTTTGATGGCTATAAAGGAAAACCCTGAAGAAAGATTATTCACCAGGACAGAGCAGACATAAAATATTTCCAACATCACAAAAGTTCTCATGGCTTACTCTGCATACAGTGCTCTACAACTCTAAGCTGCTTAAAATTGTTCAAAACTCTTCAAAATGTATCTGCAACGATTTCTTCCCTCAATTCCCCAGAAGTGGGCAATCGAGTACCATCTGTGGAGCAACTGTGTCCACGGGTACTCATCAGTTTGCTGAGTCAAGTTGGAAAACCAATTAAATTGAACTTTGTCTTCCCTAGGATGTGCTAATTTCTCATTACTTATGGCTCTGAGGAAGAATTTTAACTCGAACTTGTTCTTCACATTAACAGATAAAAAGGGCTTTGTCTGACAATCGGAATCGACTTCCCACACAGGAACCTAAGTGATAGCAAGCTGCTACTATGGTTGGCTCATCCTTTAAATATCAGCTACACACTAAGTCATGTTTCTGATTAAATGTCATCTCTTGAGAAAGCTTCCTTTACCGTACTTCCAACTGCACTCCATCCTTCTGCTCTCTTCTCTTACTCATGATCACTTGGTATATTGCAAATTTACTGATTTATTGTCAATCTTCCTATCCTTCAGAGTCATCTCTTTCACAGGGAATATTTGATCTGTTTCCTTCACTGCTGGATGCATCACAATCACACCGAGAGCCATCCCTCTGTGTTCTCCACTTTGCGTACATGCTCACTAGATACATGTATATCTACAAACACTTGTAGAACAAATTTATGAATGGCACTTCCTGGAAACAGATACAGAATTTTACAAAAAATGCACAACTTAGTTCTTATTCTGTAGATGAAGTCTGTGGTTGAAAAAGACTGAGATCCTCAGATAAACACATATAATACCATTTCATTATCAGTGACATTAGTATTAGCAATGTCTGTAAGTGAAAACTCTGCAACTGATAACATTTCACTTTACAAAAACCCTACAAAATAAACAGGCCAACACTGAGAGAGCAACAATGTGGAATGTTTATATTTTCAAGGCTGCTTGTGGCAATACACGGGGTAAAATTTTCACCAGACATTTTAATCCATGCTAGAAAGATTAGCTCACCCCAAATTCTATTCTCACCCTTCCTACAGCGCATTCATATAGATTTACATTCCTGTGAGATACCAGCCGGCGCTCTGGGGTGGGGTGGGGGGCAAACTTGGCTGCAAAACTTGGGACCGTGTTTCTGAGTACCCAGGGCTTCTCCCTGCTGTCTGCTCCCTCACCTCCCCTTTTTTTCTAAAATACAAACTGCTTAGTCAGGGCTGAAGGAGTCACAAAAGAGAACCGTGTGTGTGCGGAGATAAGATTCTGGAGGAGAGTGAGGTTTAGGAGCGGAAGTTGAAGGAGGACAGAGAAAGAGATTGGGTCACTGCTGCATAAAAAATAGAGACCAACTTGGATAGGAGGAAAGCGATAAGAAAATTAAATTAGAGGGAAAGGAACAGGATGCGAAAACAAGTTCAAAAGACCACAAATATCTAAATGAATAAGAAATAAAAAAAAAATGGTAAGATGGGGTAGGGGGGACTCTAATCAAAAAGGCAAAAAGAAAGGTTTGAAAAAGGGATAGTGACATATCAGGAAAAGAGAAGAAACACCCAGGGGAACAAAGGGGCGCTCAGACACACAGACTCACAAGTCCAGGTGACAGAACAGCACCAGCAAGTCTAATGTGATGTACAGGCCCAAGTAGCAGCCCCCTAGACACCTCCCCATTCTAACCCCGGGAACTGGCTACCTGGTAAAAGTGACTTTGCGGATGTGATGGATCTCAAGATGGCGGAGGAGCCGTTTTGAGATTATCCAGCTGGGCCCAAACCCCGGGGTCTTTACTTTGAATTTCAAAGCCAAGTTAGCTTCTCGCATTCCTGCATTTGACTTCACCCTTCCTCCGTGCTTCCCATGAAGCTCCACCCCCAGCACTAAAATCAAATGAAGACCTTCTCATTTGAGAGTGAAAAGAAATACTATTAATATAATAAAGAAGTCTTTTTAACACAGTTGATTGGAGGATTGAGAATACGTTGAAGCCTGCCTTTTGTTCTTAACATGCTTGAAAGTGAACAGAAAAAGAAATCAAAGGCCTCTTTTCTCATCTTGGCTTTGTCACTTACTAGATGGTGTGATCCCAGTAAATCCTTAAATCTCTCCCTTCTACAAACCGATGTCAGTTATGCCCTCCCCTGTTCACAAGGCAGGACTAGTGACTCTGACTGCTATATAGTACGGTTTCTAATTGCTAAAGCCACTGTATGAAAGTCAATCTTGTTACTATCATTGGGTCTCCATCATTCGCTGTCCTGCTGTCTGAAATGATAACATTCATTCACCATGTGCCGTTACCACAGACCGGAGAGTGTTGTTAGTGTTTGGCATTCATTTTTCCTGTCCTCTAACCACTACACAAATGAGTTGCTCATCTGTAGCAAATTACTTGAGGATGGAGGGGAAAATGTATCCTTTAAAAAAAGTTCAGTGATTCTTTTTAGTACAACAAACAAAAATGTCCATCCATCTTTCTGATAAATTTGGTTTTCCATGAGAATCTTTCTTCACCATGTCCCACCTGACTACAAGCAATCCAAAGCAATGACCCCTGTCCCAGCACTCATGATAAATTCCATTTTACAAGCTGCAGAATCTTTGAACATAGAAGACACAAAATACCCCAGAGAGAAGTTCGGTTTCATTGCCACGACACACCCACGCAATGTGTTGTTCTCATAATGGAGCAATGACCTAAGCAGACAAGAGTGCTCCAGAATATTCTACCTTCACTTGGGTTCTCTAGTATTATCTGTTGAACACTACTGAGTTTGGCATCAGAAAAGACTGAGTATCCCAGAATCGGGAGTGTACTAGTGCCCTTCAAAGACGAACAGAAAGGAAATCTGCAGACAGGCTCTTCAATAGCATATGAGTCTATAAATTCTCACGAGCAATAAAAATGTTCCATGAAACTTAATAAAACCCTTTCACAACAAATAGAAGGGCTATCTAATCCTTTCGTTCCTCCAAAAAATTAGGGCAGAAATGCCTCCACTATATTGTTTGTCCATAATTAGGGGGCTTAAGTAACTCAAAAGAGCATCTTTAAACAGGAAGCAGCCCCAAGCTTTCACAAGAACTTTTCTTTCAAGATAGGGGCTCTGAGACCCCCTTCTGGCGGAAGCTAATGGGCTTCCTATTATGTTTCTAATTAAGGTTACTTAAGAGCTGTGTTATCGGGTCCCCTGTGGGAGCCTTCCAATTCTGCCCTCAGTTAGAGCCAAGCACAGCAGTCTGAGAGGTGGGTTGGAGAGCAGTGATGGATCAGGCGAAAAAGAAAATCAGTATCCTAAGTGTTCAGAGCTGTTTGGAACTGGGCAAAAGTTCCTACACAGATCGAAGCTCTCTCTGGAGACGTCCCGTTGGGCAGAGTTGGCTAAGTAGGCCCACAGGCAGATCAGCTTGGAGAAAAAGGCACGAGCTTCAGAGGTCTCTGTGTTTAGAAGCCACCTGCAGAGATCACCCAGGGATGCCCTGCATTCTGCTACTCTGACATGAGTGAGTGGCTCACAAACCAGTCTTGTCCCCAGAACACGGCCCCTGAAGGGCTGGAAGTGTGTGGCTTAGCCATGGCCGTTCCATGGATGTGCAATTCACACTCCCTAAATTGACACTTCACACACATCAAGCTTTTATTGCCAATAATTATGAGGAAAGCAGAAATAGCTACTTAAAGGGGAAAACTTCAGTTATCTGGAAAACCCCTGCATCTCTATCCCAGCCTTCCTTAGTGGTATCAGATCAATGAAAGATTATTCCAGATTAAATTCCTCAATGATACTGTTCGTCCCAGATCCTCAACCTGACAAAGTGGTTTGACCTTTTCCCCATTCCCTCCACTTAGCAAAGGCATAGCAAACTTCCACAGAGGTGATACAAATGGGCTAGTGGAGTAACTGTTTAAATGTTTATTAAATGTCCACATATGTGTTGGCCTGTAGATTGGCTGATTTATACTTCTCATCACTCATCAATAGGGTGAAATATTTGCAGCAACTATTTTGCAGCTATAATAACGAAACCATAACTATGATGCATCAATTCAAGTCCCTTCTTTTGGGAAATTGTTGATGCCAGAGACCGTAGTTCCAGGGCTGATTCCTTGGCTGTGGTGTAATACATGGCGCCTGAGCGTCCCAGCCACCGAATCCAGACCCCAGTAGAAGGGGACTGGGGAATTTGCCTATCACTCCTCGTTATTTTAACACATCCAACCCTTTTAGTTTTTACACCAAGTTCAACTTTTCGAAGTCAGAGTGGTCGATCAATATAATGGCTCTAAATTTAAGAATATTGCCTTTTTTGTCAAATTTTAAAAACTTGTTGCTTTTTCACATTCTAGCAGTGCTGTTCAAGGAATGAGGTGGAGACTGCTGTGACATTACAGCACATGTCTAAACACATGCCTTTGTCTGACATTTTTTACTTTAAATGTACTGTCATCTATAATGTTCCCCTACAAAACTCACACAAAATACCAAGTAATGAGCAATTTTTCAAGAAATATCTGGATCCAAATAATGATCCCACTGACTCTCCAAAAGATTACTCATAATTCAAAAATTGCACATATAAGGCATGCCCTGGTGGAGTAGCGGTTAGGTCAATCGCCTCCAAAGGAGAAGGCCACATACCTCCAGGTTTGAGTCCTAGGTCTGGGAAAAAGCAACCAGTGTGAACAACTAAATGAAAACAAAATAAAGATGCTTCTTCCTCCCCTCTCTTCCTGCCTCCCTGTTCGCTTTCATTCCTGCCTGCACCTTTCCTTTTTAAAAAGAAATTGCACACAGGGAGAGAGGAAGATATATTTGGGGGCTGTCAGGAAACAAAAAAACTCAATGTAATCTGCAATTTACCACTATGACTCGTATCCTCTTCAGAAGAGGTTTGACTAAAGTCAAAGTTAAATTTCAGTTTAGATAATCAAACCCCGAACTAAACCACTGCATATGGTGATTTAAAACAAAAAACAAAAAACAAACCTGCACTGGGTAGAGAAAACGAAACTGAGTGGCCCAGAGATTTTCAGCTGGGCATGGCTCCTGGATTTGTAACTGTGCTGATTTCCCCATGAGTCACACTTGTTCCTAGTATACGCCAGACTTTCCCCTTTTGGATGCCTGAGGAGACAATGCTACTTGACAGCGGAACACTGCAAAGTGATGAGGAAACCATCCCGTTGTGTTCAGCTCACTAAGACAAGGAATGATCTGGTTTCTTAGAGCACAGCTTCTCCCACTTTAGTGACAAGAAGGACCCAGGAGGTTTGCCAAAATACAGATCTTGGGCCCCACCCCTGACTTCCAGTTCACTGGGTCAGGGATGGGGCCTGTGATTCTGCAATCTACAAGTTCCCAAGTGACGCTGATGCCGCTGGTCCTGGGGCCACATACTGAGTGGCACTGGTTTAGGGCAGGCATTAGCTTCCTCAGCGTTACTAACATGAGAGCGGGGCAGCATCCCTGGTCTCTTCTCACTAGATGTCAGTAGCTTCTCCCCAGGTATGACCATCAAAACTGTCACCAGTCATTGTCAAATGTCTTCAAGGGGTCAAATTGTCCCCATTGAGAACCACTGGCTTAGAGGATGGGTTCTGAATAGAAAGGGTAGGTGTCAGAGACTGGCTGAACCAATTTATCACCCATGTGACTCAGGGTAGCAGTGTCCAAATCATTAAATCAAGACTGTGACTGTCGCTCCCCCATGAGCTGTTGTAAGGACCAATTAAAGAAAGATGTATTTAATCATGCAGAACTGGGACTGGCCCCAAAGCAGGACTCAGTAAGTGTTGGGTTAGAAAGACAGTCTCTGTATGAGCCAACATTCTCCCAAGTCTGTTTATCACAGAAGAATGTGTTTCTATCTCTTCAGTTAGAATGTGCACATTATGTTGAGAATTTAAGTCCATTCTCTGTTCAGTGGCAATAACAATAAAATAAATAAACCCAACATCTATTTCTATGGCACAGTGCTTAAAACTTAGTGCTGTGACTCATATGCTAACATAGGACTGTGAACCTTGATTGAAGACTTGGATGCGTTTCTCCTGGATGTGTTGTCTCAAAGCAAAACGGTACACCAGTTTGTCAAATCCCATTTGAGCCCAGTGACCTTAGAAGAGCAACATCAGTTATCATCCAGAGACTAAACACGATCAAGAGTTGAGATAAAATTTCACAGGAACTTAGCTAAATGGTAAGGCAAGAGTGTCATAGGCCCTACCCTGTCACTGGTCTCCCTTAAGGAGCGCTGTTGGTACTTCTGAGATTTCGCCACCAGGAGGAGTACGGAACTTTATCACATGCTTGCAAGAGTTTGTCAGATGTGCATTAAGGAGGTTGGTGTCCCAGAATTGAATCAAATTTTTAGTTCCTTCCTAACAGGATAAAAATATCCCTTGGCATGAATTCAGGAGAGAAGGCTGTACCAACCCCTTCTGTATATAAGTTTCTTTTAAGCTGCTTTATTCCAAACATTGCAACAACAGCTATTTTTGATCCTGGAAGGCAAGAGATGACAAAGTTAACTATCTCTTGGAGTTCTTTCTTTCTTTACAACTTAAGATGAAACCTAAGGAATCAGGAAAATAAAAACGAATGTTGCATAAGAGCAAGTTCTAAAACTCAGAGATGAAAAAAGTACATGACCAGAGACTAATAATTTATTAAAGGGAAGAAGTGGTGACTGGAATGAATGTCGAGAGGAACGACTACGTGGTTCCATTTTGCACGGCGAAACCAAGTATGAAAAGGCAATATCATTCACTGATTTTATCTGTTATCTTAGTAGACGCACATTATTGCTTTCTTGATAATTCTGTGAGCAAAACTCTTACGATCTTCATTTTCATAGTATGTTTTAATATCCTGGTAATTAGTTTGGCTTTTCAATTAATAATGAAGCCCTCCAAGATCTGACAGCAATGTCTAAAGTAGAAGAAGTAAAATGATTTGAGATAGTTCCTATGTACATAAGAGTAGTGGAAATGCCTTTTCAATGTCTCTGTCTAATAAAGGTAAAATAGTGAGACTAAGGATGACAGTAATGAGTCTGTTAATAGTGTGATTGCACCAGTGATGGCGTGATGATGATGATGGAGATTTTAGCAGAACTTCATGAAAGTCTACCACCACAGACAGACATTGGCTGAACAATTCACATTAGCAGTTAATTAAAATGTCTCCCCAACCTTAGGAAAAAGCTATGGTGACTTTCTTCATTTTTTTATTAAAGCTTTAAAGTTAGGGCATTCAGATCATTCTTAAAAATCTTTCCATATTCCCAAACACAAAGATAATAATAGATAGCTACAGAGGTTACTGGTAACTAAATGTTAAATTAATGATTATTATTGTGAGATAAAACTCCACAGAGCTGTGTTTTGTGAAGGCTGGCTCTTCATATGATTGGCCCATTTTTATTGGTTTCCAGAGAAAGTAAGGCAAGAATACACATATTCTAGTTCTGCCAGAGACATGGAATTTTTCTTACTTCCTGAAAACCACTCTTTATTACTTTTTCTGCCTTATTTTTTGCTATGAATATGTGTCGCGTGTACGACCAAACCAATACAGCTTTGTCTTCTTAGAACAAGCAAAAGATGTAGAAGATTCCCTGAATAACAATCACCTGCTAAAACATGGATATGCAAATTTAAAAATGTTTCCTGGTCACCAGATTCACTGAGTTTTCACCCCAAAAAGTCATGGTATAGATGACAACAAACAAGTGAAAATGCACTTATAATGAAAAAGCGAAATAATGTCAAATTATATTTCCATCAAATTTCACTTGGCATTATCTGTGAGAAACATATCTCAAGGGAAAGGTGGGTGTGAAACCAATAGTCATAGTATTAAGTGGCAATAATTATTATTATTTGCCTGGATATGTAAACTCTAGATATTTTTTTATTAGACATTCTGCCTCCTCTTGGCTAAAATCACTTTGGGGCTTGAGCCAAGGCCACTTCTAAGTAAAATGCATCAATCAGATTAACATTTACCCGAACATTCCAAAATCAATAAGGCATGTATTTTTGAGTCTTTTTTGGCTGTCTATCTTTAGGTCAGCAAAGAAAGGAGTTCTAGAGAACCAGTACTGGGAGTTTCACAAATAAACGGCCTGCTTCATGGATCCTTGTGGAGAAAATCTGAAAACTCTCAAGGGGTTTTTATTGCTGATCGAAAGGTGATCCTAGATGAAACCTGGGATCACAAATGAGGGAAATCCTTTGGATAGAAGAGTCTGTCTACTGTCTTCTCAGAATGAATTTTAAAACCAGACTTATTCTCCAAAGAAGAAACAAAACAAACTCTTAGAAAAAGAAAAAGGATAGTTGGTTACCAGAGGGGAAGGCAGTCAGGGTGGGTAAAATGGGAAAGGGGTCAAGTGTATAGTGAGAGATGGAAACTAGATTTGGGTGGTCATGAAGAAGTCTATACTGATGTAGAAATCTGATGCCGCACACCTGCAACTTATATGTTATAAACCTGTGCTAACTCAACAATTTTAAGAAAAGATATATTCTAAGACCAAGTCAAGGCAGACCCCTTTGGCTCAGTGGGTAAGGTACAGGCCAGGTAAAGTCCCAAGACCCAGATTTGAGACCTAGGGCCAGGGGAAGAAAAAATAATAAAGTGAAAAAGATTATTGAAAGATCTTCCTGGATATGTCAGCTTCTCTTTCTTTACCTTCCCAACAAAACAACACAGGGTAAGAATAAATTTACTAAAAATGCTATTTATGAGAATGTATTGTTGATCATTGGTCAGTGGGCCTGCCATTAGTTACTGTTCTGATCCCAGATTTTTGGCTCCTATCCTGAATCTTCAACCTCAGATACCACTGATCAGTCAAAATGGTGAATGAGAGGGTAGATCCGCGACTCCATCTCTGCCTCTCTTTAAATGGTAACCAAGAGGAAACTTCCTGTAATTTCAAAGAAAAGTCCATTTTCCATTTTGTGTAGAAACCTCGAGTTGGTCATGGTTCATGAAGAAATAGAAGGAATGACGAAACTTCAGGAAAATGTGAGGACAAGAGAAGGAAGAAATGATCAAACTATAGAAAGAAATAGAGTTTGAACTAGAGCATGGGGGTGTTTCCCGTTGCCTCTGAGCATAAAGAAAATATGTAAAGCCTAGCACATATTTTAACTCATTCAAACACATCCGAATTTTGAAAGGGAAGTCAAAAAGGAGTGAGGAAATTTTTATGTTTGACCAACGTACAAGAATATCCTAATATCCATTTGTAGAAAAAAAAGATAAATAAAATAAGGACAAAAGGTAGCTATAGGATGACCGAAGAGACACAAAAAAACCAGATGCGAGAACTAGAGATTTCGGTTGCAGGTAAGGACATGGGCACAGCATCTACCTGTGACTAGGACCCAAGCTACATGGTAAACGTCCCTCGATCCCCAAATCAGTGTCCAAAACTTTCTCCACTAAAAGGAACCTGGGATCATCAGAAGGGCATTGACTCCCTGTTTGTCCACAGGAGAGTCAGGATGGGAGTGGTACATTCCGTTGTCACCACAAAGCATGGACACGTTACCGGATGGTGGTGAATGGACGAATGAGGAGTTCTCGCTGACAAAGTCTTAAAAACAGAAAGAAAATAATGATTCTGTGAAAAGCCATGAGAATGCAATGATACTCAAAAATCAAATAACATCGTATGTTCAAGAAAGATGCACACAATTTCTCCCAGGGGTAGAAGAGTGGCAAGATTCCGTAAGGTACAAGTCAGAAGTCAAATGCTGTACAAGGTGCCTCAAATGGGGAAGAGTGCAACTCTGAGCATACATACACATCACTTGGGGAGATTTTTAAAAAATATCATTGCCTAGGAACTATTGCCAAATTAATTAAATCAAAATCGCTGGATTTGGGGACCCTGATATGTTTGAAAACTTCTCCAGACCATTCTCGTGAAGTCGTGAGGGTTGAGAAGAACTGACCTAGATTGCAGAGTGACTAGCCATCCTGGAGATGTTCCTCGCTTTAGCAATGGAAGTCCCATGTCCCCCCAAAATCCCTCCATCCTGGGCCAACAAAGATGATTGGTCACCCTCTCCAATCAGGCAATACTAAGTGGTCAGATGGCTTCAAAGAAAATACTGTAAACAGTACTGGATGTAGGTGAGCATGACTGGCCAGACTGTAAGGTAAGTCTGTGGCTTGGAAAGTCCTACTACTATATAAATGACGACAGCTCAATGAAGGCCCCCGAGGGAGAAGCATCAGAGTCACAAACCCTCGTCCTGAGTGTCTTGGTTCAAAAACTCTGAAAACCCTAAAATTGCAACTTGGAAGTCACATTCTCACTCAATAAGTGCACACTCTGTTTTCCTCATTTGGATCAGAAACTTTACAACTCTGTAAAACAATACTACTAGTAATCCTAAAACTAGAACTGCTGCTGGTGCTGGTACTAATATGAATGTTGTTAATATCGCCACTAGCGCCATGTGTAATACCAGCATTAGTACTAATATAAATAAAACATAGGAAGCAAGAAAGCGATCAAACCTTCCTATTAATACTATTGAACTGGGTATAACAATTTCTGGAGCGTGCATGTTAGACTACGCAAGTTTTACTTGCGCTTTGAGGTCTGAATTGTTTGGGAGAATATGCCAAATTCTGATTGATGATCTTAATTGGAGTCGAATGAAATAACTGGGGTTTAAGTTTGCAACAGCTGTGTGAATATTTGAGGAATCGTAGTGTATTAAATTTGGAAATTCAGACCTCATTAACAATATTTGGATCCTCAATATTTACATCGTCAGCAACATGTTAAGGGCCCGATTTGAAAATATGACTGGCTTTTATCTAAGTAACCAAAAGAAAAGTGAGGTTTGTCCCACTAATGCAAATACATTCAAATGTACAAATAAAATGCGATTTATGAGTTGAGCATACAGGCTTATGAACTAGTGATTTTGAGAGTGTGACTTGATACGGATGTACTGAGTGCAACACAATGCAGGACTCAGTGCTACATTCCTGTACACGGGCACATACAAGCAAAAAGCTCAGGCTTTAAAAGCAGCAGTGGTGTGATTTTTCTGGAACAGGCATTGGGGTTGCACTCTAGAGGAGACAAGAAGCCAAGACAATTCCTGCAAAAGCAGAAGAGGGGAAGCAGCAGATGAGGCACGACTCCACCCTTATGTTTGCTTGAGAAGACCAAAAGGGGTCCACACATTCTTCTCCGCAGTGATTCAAACACCAGAGCCGAGAGATGTGACCTAAGTTTCAGCAAGGCAGCAAGTGATCGTTTATCTTGTAAGAACTCGCTGAAGAAACAGGATGAAAGCTGCCAGGGCGGTTCAGCAGAAACTCCAGCAGGCCGGCCCGGGATGCAGATGGCTTCCAGAGCACGAGCAGTGCAGAGGCGGCCAGAGGCAGCGGGGCTGAAGGACAGGCTGCGACCCAGCTGCTTCCCAGGCAGGCCAGCCAGGCCTGCGGGAGGAGAGGTGAGACTAGACGTGACGCGATGCCTGGCCCTGCCACGGCTTGCCGGGCCCACAGCCACCAGCCACAATGGGGACCTGGGAGCCCTGCAGACATGAGGTGTCACATTTAAATGCTCAGGTGGGGCCAACGAGCGACCTCCAGGCATGCATTTTAAATACCGAATACACAAACAAAACACACTGGGCTCAAGGGGAAAATAAGAGGCAGGTGAAGATCCAGAAAGCAAAGGAGTCAGCCTCTCCAAATACACTTAGAATTCACACAAGGTGAGTCTGTCGTGGGGGGCGGCAGCCTGCAGAGAACAGAACCCAGAGAGAGAACGGGAGGAGGCAAGTGACCGAGAGAAACAGAAATGGGAGTGAGGGCCACGAGCTGCTAGCCGAAGAAGCAGCAGCACCCCTTTGGAAAGTGGCAAGGTTTTTCAGCAGGTTTTTCAGGTGGAGTGAAGTTCACATTGGGACAAAGGCAGCAATTAAAAGAAGGTCACGTGCTAAGTGGATGCCACTGAGCCAGCAGTTTCCTTGCCATCCAGGTAGAAGCACAGGAAAAACACTAGAAAAAAGTCATTTAGTTACAAAAAAAAAAAAAAAAGAAAGAAAACGGGACAAGCAAACACGTTGGACAGCCCTTGGCAGATGGGAAAGAAGCAGGACCCAGGTGACGCGGGACAGGGCCAGCAAATGTGGGACAGCAGGACCTGCTACAACAGCAATGCATTCTGGGGTCACCTGGGCTGCCGACAAAGCACCCAGCCCCCACGTCGGCGAGTGAGTTGGCATCTCTGGGGGCTGGGACCTGAGCATGAAGTTTCTCCAGCCCCCGCGTGACCCCAGGGCACACCCAGGGCCGAGCTCCACAGCTTTGCTTTGTGTCCAGGGTGAAAGCATGACATTCCATATGTCGGATTCCTCTGAGGCCAAAAGAGACACTTGTGACTGGAGCACTCCAGTAACTGTGGCCAAAGTCACTTCTGTATGTGACGTTGTCGATTTTCCAGTTGACTCAGGAACTATAAAATTCAGAAGGCGGAAAGTCTTCTATGCTAATTGTTTTACATATTTGTAACCATCTGGAAATAGAAATGCAATGTACCGTGCTCATCAGACTGATAACAGTTCCTCCAGCCGCAAAGGAAAAACCAGCAGCGCTGAGAAGAGTGTCTTCGTTCGATGATAAAATTCGCCAGGTTCTGCGTCTGGTTTCATCTCTGCCCTACACCAGGGAGTCTCCACTGAGGGCAATTTTGTCCCATCAAAGGTCTTTGGCAACATCTCTCACATTTTCGGTTATCATAAACTGGGGGGTCCGCTGCCATTTAGGGCCCAGGGGTGCTGCTAAAGAACTTGCAATGCATGGGCTGGCCCTCACCCCAACCAAGAATGACCTGCTCCCCAAATCTCAATGGTGCTGTGACAGGGAACCCCTGCTTACTCGAAGCAACACAGCCCATGTTTCCACAAACAATTACTAATATTTTGCTGCTTCCCATTCTCAACGCAAATCAAATTTCAACATGTACAAATTTAGATGCCGAATTAAAGAAAAATAAAAAGGCCTTTCACAGAAAATTAAACCACTCATAAAACTCATGGGTTGACCACAACGAGCGATCACATGCTGAAGAATCAGAACCTTGGCCAACCAGTAGGATGAAGAGAAAACAGGACTGCAAGTTGAATTTGACCCAGTGAAAGTCCTTTAAATGAATTTTTCTACAGAGCATGCTCTATCATCAATATTTGATACATGTTGTCTAAAATAAAAGAGCCCACATGATGGAGGATTGGGCAAGGCAGATCTGGTATATATACACAAAGGAATACTACTCAGTCATGAAAAGGTGAAATCTTGCCATTTCAGTTAACATGGGGGAAAACTGGGGGTATTTTGTTGAGTGAAATAAGTGAGGAAGAGAAAGACAAGTATTGGATGATTCCACCTATATCTGGAATATAGAGAATCAATGCAAATGAACTGATACAATAAAAAATAAATCTTTGTATCGTGACAACAAAACTGAGGTTACCAGAGGGGTTGGGGGTGGGGAGGTTGTAGCGGGTGGTAGTGGGGGGTTAGCAATCATTTTATTAGTTTTCCCTTTTCTTCCTTTTTAATAAAAATTAAAACAAGAAACATTCCTCAAATAAGACAATATGTGGTAAGAGGGCTCAAAGGAACTCACACTCACTCTAAGCCCTGCTGAAACATGAATGAATCCCAACTATTGGTCAGTATAGGGATATCAGGGGAGACAAATCCTAAGGGCATAAAAAGTAACAAATGATCTTAAACACAAACTGGCTGGCATTTGGAGGAATCTTTGCATTTACAGAATAAGCTCATGAAGGAGTGAGGGAATTATTCCATTCTCAAGATGGAAACATGAGTTTTTTGAGATACCAAAGAGTACCAAAGTAACAAAAGAAAGGAAGGAAGGCAGACCTCTGGATTCCAAGTCCAAGGCCTCAGCTTCACCTAGTGCCTTCTTTATGTTTCAACATGCTCTAAAACCAAGAATGTACTCTTAAGAGAATGCAAACACTCTGGACTCAGGATTCAGAGAGGAAATGTGACCCACCACCAGTTCAGTCCTACTGATGTGTGCACCTCAACTCCTCACTCTATTTTCTCCCTGTGATTGATAAATAAATAAATGCTTCTTCCTCCTCTCCCTGCCTGCCTACTCACCTTCATTCCTGCCTGCACCTCACCTTTAAAACAATCTACAAAAATGTGAACAGGTTATTAATAAAACTTTGATCATATTATATGATCTGTTCTAGTTTGTCGTCATACCCTAAACCAAATGACGGGTGTTTTCTTTCCAAGACAGACAGAATAATCACCCTCCTCATCATAGCAGCTAACATTTAATAAACATTTCTGTGTCAAGCACTGTGTTCAAGGCATTACATGACTTATTTAATTTTTGCAGCAATTCTCTGAGGTAAGCTCTAGAATTATTTCATGATCTAGTTTAGGCAATCAAATCTTGGAGAGACAGAGTATCTTATTTAAGGTCACATCGTGGCGGAGTAGAGGTAGGATTTCCAGTGAGTGCTGTCTGCTCCCAGACTCTGAAATCTAATCCATGGTATTTTTATTTTGTTTTTATGCTGTGAAAAAATGTATTTTTAATATTTATGAGCATTGAACTCAATAAAATTTATTTATAAGTACCAGAATAGTTTTATGTGAGTG
Source organism: Solenodon paradoxus (assembly GCA_004363575.1). Lineage (NCBI taxonomy): Eukaryota > Metazoa > Chordata > Mammalia > Eulipotyphla > Solenodontidae > Solenodon > Solenodon paradoxus. The sequence continues at coordinate 28,061 of RJWH01006473.1, forward strand.
ATAATTCCAGAAAGTGTATTTGATAATAACTGAATCCAACTGAATTCAAATATCAAGTTTATGTCAACCTCGGTCATAACATGCAAAGATTCTCAGGTGGTAGGGTGACTGGCTGATCTGGAAGGTGTCAAAATGGTATGTGGGTAGATGCTGAAAGAGGGAATCCTTTAGAATGCATGGGGGTTGCCTTCCCATTCTAAATGGAAATTTGAAGTACAACGAATGTTTATTCACAGATAGGCAGATGAGGTGGGTTTTTTTTCTACCAAACAAACCTCACACATGCTATAAATCTTGGCCTAAATGTGTACATTTATATAAACCCCATGGATGAACCTCAAAAACATGACACTGAGTGAATGAAACGTGTCACAAAAGGTCCCGTATTATAAAGGTCCCATTTATATGAAACATCCATAAAAGGCAAATCTTTTGAGATAGAAAAATGAATTAGTGGTTGCCTGGGGCTGGGACTGGGAACAGTGCAGGGCTGCAAATGGGCAGAAGCAATCTCACGTGGGTTATTAAAACGTTTTAAATTTGAACTGGGGGGGATATCTGCACAACTGCGAAAACATATTCAAAACCATTGAACTGAACACTTAGGGTGGGTCCATTTCATTATATGTCACTAAAATTTCAACAAAATTACTTTTGAAGTATGCATTAAGAGAATCAAAAAGTACTTATTTGCAAATGAAGGAATGAAAGTAATCTTATATACTCACAAAATAAATGAGCAGAGTATAAATTTTTCCTTTCTAGGTAGTCATCTTAAAAAGATCAAAATATAATAAGTGAGAACAAACACTTTAAAAGAAAGCCTATTTACTCAGGATTCTCAATATTCCAACCAAGTGTCCATCTGTGGTGAATATAGAAACATTTCATTGATCTAGACACCAGACTTCTGAGACTCTTTCCAACTTCAGAAGCAAATAAGGCACTTGATACACTGACAGGATTGCCTACGTAACGTATGGAGCCCTGAGCAAAATGAACAGGCAGGGCCTCTTACTCAAGAAGCATTTGGAATTTCAAGATGGTGGCGGCAGGGCACTCAATCATGCATGGCGCCCTCCTGAGCCCGGGCCCTGAGTGACTGCGCGGATCAAACATCCATGAAACCCATCCAGGCAACCAAAGTCGCTGCGCCAAAGCTCGAGAACAAGGCGATGTGTTTTGTGGAAGAACTTCATTCTGAAATGGGACGCCTCCAACTTGTTTTTCTTCCATATGCATACCTAGTGAACTTGTTTATCTAAACCAGGGGCTATGGGCAATTAAGAGTCAACAAACGAGAAAGAAGCGAAAGATTTCAGAAGGAAAAAGCCTCCTTCTGATGGGAAAGGTGAAGAAAGAAACACTGAAGAGCAGACCCAGGTCCATGAATTCTCAAAATGAGGCCAAAAGAAATCTTTTCCATTACACCTTCTTTTTGCAAAGAGAGTGGTCTAGAATACATTTTAGAGAATGTTTATTTGTCAAAAGTCAAGATTGAATGGGGCAGTAGTGTATGGTGAAAAGCTTAATAATAGACCCTCCAGGGGTAAACCGTGATTTTAGTCTTTGTCAATATCTTGGTGTAAATATTCCCATTGTGGTGAATATCAAGATATCAAGGACAGGAAATAGAATATAGGATTGGGAGGACGTGTACCCCGCTGGCTCTCCATCAGTGCAGACCAGGTCCAGTGCTGTTGAAACGGGGGAAACATTCAGTGCTACAGACAGTGGAAATACAAGACAGGCCCAAGGCCAGGAAGAGAAATAAAATTCAGTTCTGTTTCCTAATAAAACATTTTGTTCCAAAGGTTAGCAAAGAGAGGAGGTAACCATTGCTGTTTGCTACAATGTGATTTTAATTCCAGAGGCAAAAACTTCACGGATGAAATTGACTACATAACTATTTTCCTTGTCATTTTCCTTCCGAAAATAATTATTTCTGAATGATTTCACAGTTAAAAGTTGTATGTTAAAAGAACAACCACTTGTGAAAAGAATGGAAAACTATGCCAGCGATAGGGTTTTTTTTTAAAAATAGTAATATTTGTTTTTAAAAAGGAAGGCATGGCCAAGTAAAAATATTTCCTCTTTTCTGTGCTAATGATTTAACCTATGACTCACTCTGTAGGAGTACTGTCAAACCCCAAGACATTCTTCTTGATAGCAAAAGAATAGGACTTCCCTCGAAGTTTTAGTTGCTTCCAATAGAAATGAAGGTAAATGGAATGCTAAAATATAAACATTTCAAATCACCATAGGCTAAGAATCACTAATACCATAACTTCCACTGCAGGAAAACTTCAAAAAGCTCTTAAAAGTCAAGCAGTCCACCAAATTCTAGCTCTGGGCATGACCCATGCAAGATACTTCCCAGATGGTGGTAGCCATCTTGATCACCCAGCATGCACTCAATCCACTCTTCAGTTGTATTCTTTTACTTAGAGGCAACAGAGGCCTGGGCAGATTACCCCTTTTAGCATAGCTATTCCTTCCTCCAAAGTGAGCAGGGGGTAAAATTATCTTTATCTGACAAAACCATAGTCAATCCACTTACTGCTTTTTTTCCAGAAATATGTATTATGCCCTTACTCTATCCAAGCACTTGTTCTGGGACTTAGAATTTTGTTGTTCTTGTTGAGTACGGGTCCCAATTCTGACACAGTATTTGGAAAGCTGGGTAACATACTGCGTACATAGTAGCCCATTTAAAAATACGCTCTGGAATGAATGTCAAGATGAGAAACACCGACTAACATTAAAAGACATCTATGCAACTGTGATTAATCTCGTTGCATCTGTTTAACATAAACTCTATTTTAACAAAATCTCAGAGCTTACATGGAGATTATTAGTCTAATCCAGTGGCCTCTCTGCTCTTCTAATTAGTTACAAGCACATGCAATGTTCTACTTAGTTAGAGATCCTCTAGGCATGGAATAATAGAAGGTATGATAAAATTTGCTGACACGTATTTGGGCTTATTAAAATGTGCGCACACACACAACCACACACAGTTGAGCACACTCCCCAAATGACCAGACATGGGGGAACTAATGTCAATAGGAGGTGCTGGTAAAGGGTCCCAGGTCTGGGCAGCCCTTAGATGAGGGGCAGGTTTGTCATTCTTCGGAGTAACTGGTATTACACACAACTGACATGAGGTGTCCCTGCATAGAAAAACTGTGACAAGAAAGTCCTTTTGGTAAAAGCTGCCCTGGAGCAGAAAAGTTAGCGCCAGGCCCCCAAGCTGTGGCCACCCCAGCTGTTTGTGGAAATGGCTTCCAGCAGCAATTTGCGGTGTTTGGAGATAGATGGAAATTGCCGGCCTTTCAATAGGTACTCCTCACCAAGATGGATAGTAACTTCCAAGAAGTCTAGTGGCTCTGCAGGTTCTGAAAGTCTGAGAAGGAGCAGGAATGAAGAGTCCACGTTATTACCCAGGCCTTGGAGGCATAGGGGAAGTATAGCCGGCGTGGGGCTCCGCACTTAAATGTGAGTGCAATAGATGCGTATATGTTCACATGCGCATCACATACAGTGTTAGTGCATGCGATATAAAAATGGCACGGATAAAAACTCTAATGAGCTAAATATGGTATGGATACTGCATTCTCTTGACAGAAAGTACAGATTACAATGTGTCATCTATTTTGTCTCCGACACTTCATTTCATTGCTCTCCTAGACTATATAAAAAACCTGTAGCCATTTCCCTCCCTACTCTGGAATGATGTCAGGCCAACAGAAGCCCAAAGGCATAAGATTGCACTCTATGAGCAACAGACTAGAGAAGGCACCTTCTGACGACCTGGTGACCGGGCAAGGTACTGAAACAGCTGGCTCATCCGTCAAATGGGAAGAATAATTGTAAGTGCTCTGGAGGGTTGTGATGAAGATTCAAGAAGTTTGTATCTGTAAAAATCCTCAACCAGTACTTGGTAAATAGTAAGTGCTGTGTAAGCAGAAAAAAAAATAGGAGCTCAGTGGGGAATCCTATGCTCTTGTGTCGATGAGAATTCCGTTCATCTATTAGATATAGAGCTAATATGAACGCATTCCCTCTTAGATAGCTTTTCTTCCCCATCAACAGTTGATCAGAGTTCAAACAAATCACAGGTGAATTTTTAAGTCATTTTTAAATAGATGTGATTTACAAACTGGAATGAAAATGCTGTTGTCTTCCCTTGAATGCATGCATCGTCTTCCTAAAGACAAAAGATTCCTGGATGCACATGTTTTGACAATTCTGATGCTGATATTTTATTTAAGGTAAATGAGAACTCAAATGGAAACAAGTTGATAGTACAGTTAAATCACTCAAAGGCATATGATAAGATGCATTTAATAATCATATTCTTCTAGTTGGGTAATTTTACCTTAAAAAAGTCTTTCGTTTCAAGTCTATAGTGTGATTCTTTTCCTTCTTGACATCATTTCAGGATTCCAAACATCTTAATTTCTTTTGACCACTGACAGGGAGTCAAAGAAAGGCAAACACACGCCAGACAAAATGCAGCTCAAAGTCACATCTGGACCGTCTAGTTTAAGTCCACAGGCAGTAAAACAGAGGTTTCTGTTCTCTATTGCTAGAGTCTCCAGCAGCTTTTAGACTTACAAATCAACAGATTAACAGTCTTGATGATTCACTGTTTCAAAATAACTCACATTGTACTTCCCAACTTACTGCTTGAAATATTGTTGGCATTTATTGCCTTAAGCATATTTGCTAAGTGGTACTGCAACACAAAAGCCCAAGAAAAATGTCAGAGCTTCTACATTTGGACTAAAAGGAGGACACACACTGAGAACTGTTCTTTCTCAAAAATAGAATGCCTTAAGTAGTAGGCTTCCATGGTGTTTGTTAGTATGACATTGTGGGAGGGAGGCGATCAATATGAATTCTTGGAGGCAAAGGCCATTCCTTGAACAGAAGATCGTTGTGGCACCTGTTACCCAGAAATGGGCTGGTGTGATTCGAGGTGCCTGTCTCACTCAACAGGGCTTTTTCCTTCTCATAGTCTTAGCTCTTAGCAGTTCCTGGCTCATAGTACGCAATCTAGAAATGTTTGCTAAGATGAAGGCTGAACAAATGGATCGCCATCTCAAGTTGTTTACAGTCAGACTTGAGAGGTGAGGCCAACAGATATGGAATAATTCATCTTGAAGATAAACACTGCCATCCACAGACCTGTGCAGATAGAAATATCCAACTGGACTGGAGAAATCAGAACCCCCATATGCTGTCAGTGAGGATGCAAAATGGCGCCGCCACTTCACAAAAGTGTGTGGCAGTTCCTCAAACAGTTGAACACAGAGTTGCTAGGAGATCCAGCCCTTCCACTCCTAGTCTACCTCCCCTGAAGAGAAATGAAGACACGTCTACAAAAAACCTTCTACACAAAAGGTCAATACAGCACTACATAACAGCCCCAAAGTGGAAACAACCCAAATGTTCATCCACTGATGAACGGATAAAACACAATGCCCTGGCTAAATACAACGGAAAGGTACTTGACCCTAAAAAGGGATGAAGTTCTGGTAGGTGATACACGGAGGAACCATGAAGATAACATTCTAAGTGAAGGAAACCAGACACACAAAAACCATACATGGTCTGATTCCATTTATATGAAATACCAGGAAGGCAAATCTACGGAGGCAGAAAGTAGAATCATGGTGCACAAGGTTTTACGTAGACATGTCTTCATTTCTCTTGAGGTGACGTGAGGCAAACTAGGGGTGGAATGGCTGGGCCATGTAGCAAGTCTAATGCTCCACTGTTTGAGGAACTGCCAGACACTTTTGTGAAGTGGCGGCACCATTTTGCATCCTCACTGACAGCATTTGAGGGTTCTGAATGGAAGTGGTGGAGGACTGATTACTGATAGGTGCAGCATATTATTTTGAAGTAATGAAAAGTGTTGTAAAATGGATGTACATCTCTCTACGAAAAACCCTCTGAACTACGCACTTGAGAATGGGGGATTTTATGTTGGGTGACTTCTGTATGGGTACAGGAGTTCAGCGTAGAGAAAAATATAAATGAACTTTTATAAGACTCTCTGAGACTTCCAGGAGGAGATGAGGATTGAGTTAGGTCTTCAGGGACGCACTGGTTCGGGATGTGAGGAGGGACAGCATTGCAGGTGACAGAAAGATGACCAGGTTAGGATGATTAAACCAATCATGAAAAGAGAGGCCTATATAGGCTGCAATAGCATCCCTAATGATCGTGTGACCTCCCCTGCTAAGAGGCAAGTCTACGTCAGCTTCAGGCGGAATTCACAGCTAGAGACCAGACAGCAAAATGCAAAGCCAGCTAAGTCTCTACTTTGACTGCTGGAGCTTACCATTTCCCCGGGAAAACACCATCTTTGAGATTTCTATCCCGGCAGATTGTACCAAAAGAAATCCCAGACAGCCAATCCTTTCATCCAGAAGTGTTTCAGTATCAGACTCTTCATGCTTAACATTAACCTGGCCTGACCTTTCACTGTATTCCTATATTTGTCCTCTGCCAGGGAGGCATTCTATTTCTTCCCCGATGTTTCAGGGTCTGCATTTCCAGAAGGGGACACGTACATATCTAGGAGGACAGAGGTGGCAGTGTCTAGTCCCGTGGGTAGATGTGGAAACCTTTGGTGGTGTTTGCCTTGAGAGGTTTTCAATAGTCGACTGTGAGATGAGAGGTCATGTCTCCACTTGGCACCAGCTCTCTCTGGGCATCTGTGTCATGGTGCTGCACAGCAGAATGCTATTTAAAAAGAACGTTCTCAGCGCATTCATCAACATTCCAAAAATACTCTGCCTGGCTCTGATGGCAGGACCTGAGAACAGACTGGTCATGATGAACACAAACTTTGGGAGGAATTCTTGTGAAAATACAGCTCTGTGGGCAGAAGAGATAAAACATGGGACTCTTGGAATCAGAAGGACATCCAAAGGCCGTTAATCCCTCTTGACCTTACCACGCAGAGTTTTACGTCCGGCCAGCTCATGACTGGTCAGTTTTTACCTTGATGTTCCTGATAGCCTGGCCAAAGCCTTAAATGGAGGGAGACAGTGTGAACTCTAGAAAAAAAAAATTTAATGTCTAGAGCAGTTTTCCCAACCTCACACCACTGCCATTTGGGGCTGGAAGATTTTTTGTGGTGGGGCCCTATCTACTGTACATATTTAGTAACATCACTGGTCTCTATTCGCTAGATACATACCACAATTGACACCCCTCCATCCAGTTATGAGAACCTGAAACACCTCCAGACCTTGTCAGAAGTCCCCAGGGGAGGCGGGGGGAACCACTCGAGTGAGAACCAAGGGTCTAGGGTATAAATGATGCAGGGGGAGCAGATTTACCAGAGCACAGCTGAAGATACTGAAACTTTCCTTTCTGGGGTGCTTTTTCAGGGTATTTCTTTCCAAGCTGGCATGCTCTGCAATGATGCCCTGAGAGACCACAAACGGAAACTGTTTCTATTTTTAAAAAAATAAACCGCAAAGAGGCAAAGCCATTGCATTTTAACCTCTGCCTGGTGGGATTCTCATTGTGTTTTTTGTTGCAGCTGCACACATAAATGCTAACACTATGGGTGGGCACTGCGAATACAGGGGACAATCGACAGCGCCTGAGGCTAGACGGGCAATATTTCCAAAGTGAGTTCTTGAGAAACTCAATAAACATTTTCTCTTATAATTATATGATGAAAAGATGAAGAATTATCTAAATTCAGTCAAAAAATCTACTTAATTCCTATTTCAGCTGAAATTTATTGCACACAAAGAAGCGTAGAAAGCAACAACGTTACCTGATTACACAAAACAGTAGAACAACATTGAATGAAACTATTGTGTGGATGGGAAACCAGATGCCTTGGGATACAGATTTAACAAGAGGAAGATGAGACTAAGGTGATACAGTTCCTAAAGGTACTTTGGGGCCATTTCAAGGGCCTAAAAGTGGTGGAAATCAGTCTTAACATGGTTTTCACATACACTTTAATATGGTGTATGCAGATTATAATCAGCATACCTCCACACATAATCTAAGTCATTTTTTGGTTTCCACATAAAACAAAAGACCAGGAGTCAAACAATATACCTTTTATTTTACAATAATGCACCAACATTTGGAAGAAGGAAGCAAAAGAAGGAGGAGATGGTAATGCAGGATGGAAAAATTGAGGTAAATGAAAAGAGCTGGAGAAAGGCAGGGAGAGGGGAGACAACGCACCATTCATTGTCTGGGATATTTGGCCTCATGGTGGTGTCCCCTTGGTGCTGGGAGCCTGTGATTTTGTACACAATCAGAATGGGAGTAGAGTGGGAGAGGCCAAACACAGGGCTTCTTCACTTTGGCAGTACTGGCATTTAGAGCCTGACCCTTCTCTGTGATAAGGGATGCCCTGGGACTGCAGGATGATTAACAGCATCCATGTCCTCTGCCCACTAGATCCGAGCAGCACCCTTCCTCCAGGTGTGACAACCCAAACTGTCTCCAGAGATTGCCAAATCTCCCTGGAGAAGGGGATGGAAAGTTACCCCCAGTTGAGGACCACAGGTCTAGAGGCATTACATTCTAAGAGCGACAGGAAGGAAGCTGTGACCTAACAGCTATTCACATGTGCAGGAAGTTAGGATACTCATAACTTGACAATAATGTAACCCCCGTCACCCCACAGTAAGTTCTTTGACATTATCCAAACTCAGCAAATGTTTGTTGACTTAAATTAAAACATATGAATGTCCATATTTCCTGTTTGAGAAGAAGAATAATTAGGTTAAAAAGCTAGTGCTAGTGTATCAAATGTTCTCGCTATGTATATGTATATACATTACATAGCATTTTGTAGCATGCTAACTTTTCAAACTGAGTAATTACTATAATTTTTATTTATTCAGAGTGGTTTTCCCAATCCGGTTCAAGCTTTTACACACACACACACACACACACACACACACACACACACACACACACACATCTCCTCCTATTGAATTCTGATTCCATCCCTGTAAGTGAGCTTTGCTGGCCTGTTTATGAGATGATAATACTAAGGTTCACAAAGAACTCAATTCAAGTCACCTAGTTGAAAGATGTCCCCGAGTCAGGATTTGAAACTATGTCCGACCTCAAACACAAACTCAAATGGTGTTGCCCAAAACTTTAGGGTCTGATCTCCAGGCTCCTGGCCACATGATCACACTGCACATAATTGTCTCAGGTTTGTTGCATTTTATAGAATTACAAAAAAAAGAACATATGACGATAGCTCAAATATGCATATAATTTTCCATCCATTTTGTTTCCATGTTCTTTGAACATTTTTAAAATATCAAACACTGTCGATGACTCATCCTTTGAGCTCATATGCCTAATTTCAGCAAAGCTTTATATAGCATATTAATTAACAAAATACAAGAGTGCTCCTCTGCACCCCATGGGGAAATGCATCATAAGAAAGTGGACTTGATCACCCAGGAGTCACCTCTCTTCTAGGATGACTTTGTCCATAACTCAGCTTGTAGCGCGAGGTCTAGAAATTGTCAGCTTTGTGTACCAGTTCCGAGACATTGCCCAGGCACTGAGCCACACCTGCCATGTAACAGACTCTGCACCCGAAAGCGAAATGACTCTTTCACCTGCATGTCAGTTCAAAAAGCTTCACACATGAGCAATGTTTGAAATATCGACTCCACTCTTGCCTGCCACTTCCCTTTCTTCCCGGGGCCCTCTTACATAAAGGCTTAGGTGTTGTGGGGGTATAATTGGGCATCAATTGTGGCAGGGTGTGGGAGGATGCCTAGGTTACCTCCAGCATTACACACTCTATTTAGAAGGTGGGCCATTCTTATTTATATAACCCCCGAAGAAGATACACCCCAGCAATTTGGGAGAGAAGAATCGCCAAAACAAGTGGGTAATTTCACTTGAACACCTTGTACTAAGCACAAATCTGAGTACTGCCTTCATTTTCTTAGAAAGGAACAGGTATCACTGCAAACCATAGTTTGCGTTGGCTGCTCATTGTGGGGAAGCCAAGAGGTTGAAACTCAAAGCTGAGTAGAACACCAGCAGAAAAGAGCAGTAGGAAAATATGGTTCCATACCCACCCGACCCACGCGATACAAAACCCTGACTATTTCAGTGGGTGAAAAGAACCTCAGCTCTGGGGTGCCCAGACCTGGAGTATAGGCATGGGGGAGGGTGGAGACTTCCACTAATTGAACTAAAAACATCCCCAGCAGAGAACTGAATCAAATCTGTCATCTTTAAGCTCCTCATTCAGTCCTTGAAAGTCCTTTTGTCAAATATGGTGGCTACTAGGACACGTGGTCATTGAGAGCTTCAAATGTGCACAGTTGGAACTCAGATGTATGATATGTGCAATATACACATCCTATTTAAAGAGCTGGAATGAAAAAAAAATCCATCTTCTATCTATTGTCCATCGCCGATCTATCTATTCTATCTCCTTACTAATTTTTCTGTTGATTTCATATCCAAATGATATTTCATCAGATATACTAGGTCAAATAAAATATATCCATTTCATGTAACTTGCTTAAACTTATTCAAATGTGGCTGTTTGAAAATTTCAGATTGCCGGTGTGGTTTGGATGACATTTCTGTTGGACAGTGCTGCTCTGAAGACTTACTTTCAGGCATGATTTAGGTTGAGCTCAAAGACGCTGTCATAGGAAAGTGTTGCTTGACTGAGTTTGGCTCTCTATGGTTAAATGTTCACTTCAAACATACTTGAAAACTGACATTTCATTCACTGCCTTCTTGGTAAAATCTGTTGGATAAACAAATCTGCTGTTTTGAGACATGAAAAGGGATGGTTAACAATGTAAGAAAATTTTCTTCCTTCGCAGACATACTTAACCATGTTAAAGCAGAGATGAAACAGCTTTGAACATTGAAATGGGCTCGTAATTAGGTGCTAATGTTGAATATCCTGAAATGTTTGCAAAAGACAACGATGGAAAAAGGCCAGACCTGCACAAGGCAATACAGAAGCAAATGCTGAATATATGAATGTAAGTCTATGCTCTCCAGACACTACTTGCTTTCCATGTCTCCATTTTCACCACTACGACCTACCTGGTCTATGCCTGGATCAGAGGCGGAACCTTCGTCCTCATCTCTCTAAGGAGTGTCCCCACCTTTTGCATCCCCCGTTGCTAATCTGGCTTGTTTCTCACCACTGCATGCCATCCTAACCTTTGACTCCCATATCTTTCAGAGTAGCAAGGAGCCTGCCAACTGGAAGCAAAGTTCTCCTTGCATCGAAACCTGAAATTGGACTCGACACAATCCACCCAAGCACAAGACTGCAAAGACAAGTGTGAGACTCATTAATATCCAAGCTCTCCAATCCAATCAAGTCAATCTTTAGTCTTGTGAATGCAAGATACAAATTAAAATAATTCAACATCTTTTTGTTTTGCATTTGTTTAATTCATCAAAAAATGATTCCATGGAAATAGAACTCAGTGAAAGTAACAGTGCACCTCAACAGGAACCAAATTTTCCTTTCAGGTCTTAAGTTTTATGCCCCTAAAAGCCTCATCTTAAGAAACTTTGTGTTTGTGGGTGATTGTAAAGGGTTTTTTCTAATCTAGAGCTCAAAGAAAATGTGGTCAAAGGATACTGCTGTGGGTAACCTCAGGAAGGAAAAATGTCTCCAAAAATATTTTTTAAAAGAGCAGGTCACTACCCCTAAGGCTCAGTACAGCAAATCCTCAGCAACCCTGGATCATCTGGGAATGAGTTATCCTAAATACACACACATACACACACACACATATCCTGGGAAGCCCAGAGTTCATACTCTAACCATCTTACTGCGAGGGTTTTCTTTTCTAAGTGGAAACATTACCTTGTCTTCTTAAACCACTGAATCAGTTAATCTTATAGGCATAAGTAGAAATGAAAAGTCAGATCAAATAAGGAGCAAAATGAGTGCCACTATATTACCACCCAAAGTGAACGAGTCTCCAGCCATTCATATTGACAATCATCATGATGACTTCTATCTTGTCAAAGAGGCAATGTCCTTAGGGGCCAAGTGGGAGGGGCTGCTGACTACGTCTCCTAAGAAGGTTCTACCTCTTTATTGTCCTCTCAATGGTCCACTGGGCACCGTAACGACAAACTGCTGTCCACTGTTGATTTTCACCTCTACCACCAAGTGGCTATAGGTGTCAGCTCCAGAGTGCTAGGTGATCAGAATGCTGTCGCCACTGCCTTCTCTACATGCTGCTCCTCTTTGCTGTCCCTTCCTTTGTCCCCCATAACTTCCCCACATGTCCCAGTCTTCAGATGAGCTTCTCAGGCACCTAGTGCCAACAGTTCAACGGCTCTTTCTTTCTGTAAGACCAGGACTACATGGCAGGGTGAAAGCATGAGGTCTCTGGAATCCAATGCTATTCTGCAGGGTAATTTCTTTTTCCTTCTTTCCTTCCTCCCTCCCTCCCTCATTCTTTCTTCCTTTTCAAACCACTTGTCATTCCTGCAGATTAGTCTCCTAAAAACTAAAGGATCTTACATATTCACGGGAGAAAAGATCAACTAATTGTACAATTTTGGATGGCTATGATTTTGCAAAAAATTTAGAAATCCCTGGCTCCCATCCTAAATACCAAATTGCTGCATAATCAATTTCTACTCACATCACTGATTTTCGTCTTCCGTTTTATTAGTGTTTACAATTCAGTCAACGTCAAAAGAGTAAAGGGCATTGCTTCTTGAGAAGATGAAGAATACTATTAGGATGAAGGAATCTAAATACAGTCTTTGAAATCAGCTGACATGAGTGCAAATTCAACTATACCATTTAATATGTTTGGAACCTGGGAAAGTTTCCCTCTGGAAGCCTCAGCTCCCTCATCTATAAAATGGGATGAATAAACGCCACTAGAGAACTGTGTTAAGGATGAGAAAAAAACTCATGTAAGACAATGAATACAAGTATGTGAGACAGAGTGGGCTGTGGGGAGACACTTCTTTCTCCCATTCCTGATCCACTGGCAAGAGAAGTTTAAACTGGGCACTAGCTGAAAAGCAATCCTTGAGAAATTGAGAGCATGCAAGAAGGCATTTCCAAAGATATTGGTGTGTCTTCCTTGTCAGAGGTTCCTAGCACTGGTTGGCCCAGAGCAGTGTGACTGCAGTGGCTATAAACACACACACACACACAAGGACACACGCACGCACCACCCTCTACCACGCCAGTTACATTGCGGTACGTTAGCCTACATCCACAGAAGATGTGTCACAGTTTCTTGTGGTTGGCATCCGGGTTGCTGCCAGCATGTTGGTCCTGAAATATGAGGGCTATGTGGGTTTAAGACATGAAAATAGATCCGAGTCTCCAGCAAAAGGCCAGACTATGCTCACGTAAACAGTCCTCGCACATTCCGCCTGTTTCCCACGACAGAAAATGAACACACGTATTGTAAGTAAACAGAGACTCTTCTTAAGTAGGTAGATGGCAAATCAACACATAAATAGGTGTCTGCGGAGCTTTTGTGTCACAGGTCAATGTATCTAGGCAATTACCTCTGAGTGGAATGCGCCACTGAAACCCAGCATTGGTTAGCTTTCTTCGTGATTTTTATAACCACTTCGTGAGGGATCATTGACACCTTATACAATGAATGCATTTAAGAAGCTAAAATCAGTGGTTTTTAGTGTAGTCACAGTTTTGAAACCATCATCACAATCAATATTAGAACATTTGTATCACCTTGTAAAAAAAAAACAAAAAATCTACATCTATTAGCCATGAGACCACATTCCCCACCATTCCCAGTCCGAGGGAAACACCAATCTACTTTCAGTATTCATGAATTTGCCTATTCTGCACATTCATATGAATGGAAGCACACAACACGCGACTTTTTTGTCTGACTTCTTTCACTGAGAATGTTTTCAAGGCTCACGCACGCTGCATCATGCATCAGTCAATACTGGATTGTCTTTATTGCTGAATAGCATCCCCTGGGACGGGCATACGACATTTTATTGACCTACTCATCAATGGATGCACATTTGGATGAGTTCTACTTGTTAGCTTTCCTGAGTAATGCTTCTATGAACGTGCGAGTTTGTGTGTGGACACGTATCTCACTGTTGTTTGCTATATACCTAGAAGTAGAATTGGTGAGTCATATGAAAACTCTATACATTTAACTGCATATGTAACTTTTTGAGAAACAACCACACTATTTTCCATAGTGGGTGAAGCCTTTCATATTCCACCAAAGTATACGAGCATTGCAATGAACCCATCTTCATGTCAATACTTGTTGTCACTTAAGTTTTTTTTACTATTCCCATCTTTAAGGGGATAAAGTAGTATTTCTTTGTGGTTTGGATTTGCATTTTCCTGATGACTAATGATTTTTATTATGTTTTCATGTTCTTATTGGTCAACTATAAGTGTGTGTGTGTGTGTGTGTGTGTGTGTTTCATATACTTACTGGCTATTTGGTGGGGGTGGATGCATGTAATAGAATTTGACAGATTCATGGAAAAATTAGATACAGGAATGATAGAACATAGTTCAAAAATTTTTAAAGCTCTTCTAGCACAATGCATATCCTAAGAAATGTGCAAGTAGCTCTAGTTTCGAGACTGGAATTTGTGAGCTAACCATAAACTACTTAACCAAAACATGATGAAATGCTAGTCACCAAAACTTTAGAGGAAGCAGTAAGATTAATAGCCAAAGAAAACAAATGACTCCAGTGCCATAACTTACAAAAATCCATGAACACAGAACTCGAATTCACCTGCCCATTGGTTTTCACTGGCTTTTGTGTCAAAGACTACGGCTCTAACATAGTAGTACATTGTCGAGCAGTCTGCTGAAGTGATGTGTGTGTGTGTATGTGTATAAGTGTGTGTTTGGCAGTGGGGTAAAGTGTGATAATGACAAAATGGCAACCAGCTTTTCAGTGCCTACTATGTGACGAGCGGTGTTGTAAATAGAGTGGCAAGTCTTGCATAAGTTTCACCTACAATGGCTGTCCTTGTCACAACTCTGCAAGGAGTTTTTATTGCTGTTCTTGCTGGTAGTTTGCTTGCTTATTAGAGAAAAGGGCAACAAAACCTTGGAAGGCCAACGTGCTCACAGCTGTCTCTTGCTTTAGTTAGCAATCATCGGGGCTCTTTAAGCATAAAGCTCCATCCAGATACTATTGGCCCACACTCAGCCACAGCTAAGTGGCCCAAGAGTGTTGAGTGACCCATCAGTTACCCAATAAGTAGAGGCCTCTGGGGAGGAGGTACAGTGAGAGAGTTTCCCATCAGGCTTTTACCACCTAAATGGAATCGTGGGATTCCCTCTGTGGGTAGTTAGCTGAGAGATAGAATAATTGCTGATCAGTGGGTGTGAGAGCAGAAGGACCAAGAACAGGATTTAAAAGTAGTGGGACTCCAGCCGTGAGTCCTTCCCACCAGGGCTGACAAGGTATCAGGGGCTAGAGATCTTAGAGGTATCCTGGTCATAACAGATTTCTTATTCTTAGTATCCAAAAGGCTGGTACACAATTCATAATTTCATCCCATCTTTTCTATGGATGAGGAAAGTAATCATAACACATCCACACGCACATGCACACGCACACGCTCCACAAAGCAACACTCGCCCTGCTGAGAACATTTCAATAGCTTCCTCTTGCTCCTGAGTTACAGTGCAGTACCCCGACTCTGTGACCTAGGAGACCCTGCAACTCTCCATTGCCACCCCCAGCCACCTCTCCAAATGCTGTTTCTTTCCCCCTCCTATCCCTCTGCCACTTGTTTGAGTTTGCGTGCCTCTCTGCTCTTCAGTCTTTGCACAAAGCATCCCTCCTTTCTGGATGCCTTCTCCCTCTCTTGACTGAATGCATGCTTCTTCAGCCTGTGTGTCTTCGTCTGGATGTCCCTTCTGCAGGCACGACACAAGGGCCGCCGCCAGCGCCGTCTGGCTGCACAGCAATCTGGGAAAGGGGAGGGGTCTCTGAAACGCATCCCATGATTCCTGATGTCTATGCTGAGTGCTCACAGGAGCACAAGCAGGGACCCGTGGCCACCTGCCTTCTGGACTTCTAGTCCTGCTGTCAAGCGCCAGGGCCGGAGGGCCACGGGGCCAGAGGACCCTGGCACGCCCTCCCAGGAGAGCTGCGCAGAGGATGGCAGGTCTCCAGACTCCGGCGGACACATGGTCATAGGCCCGGGGAGGAGGAGGAAGGCTGCGGTGGGCACTTTGCTTTTTGCACTGGGCGCTGCCGGGATGTGAAGACTGCAGTGAACTGCTTTCTGAAGGGCCCTATTTTACATAACACAGGTATTTTTGTGATTTAAAGACAGCGGTCCGGAAAACAGTGTTGGAAAGCAAATAATCATCTTGTAATGTGCCTGTATGTGTAACAAAACACGATAAATCTCATGCCAACTAGGACGGTTCATGAGATCCAAAAGACAGCTGACGACATGCGTTGTTGAGGACGTGGGGAAACTAGATCCGCGTCACTGCTGATGGGACTATAAAATAGTGCGAGCACTTTGGAAACCATCAGGAAAGTCCTCAAATGATCAGACGCAGACTTCCCGTCATGCCTTGGTAATTCCGCTCCTGGTCTATGCCCAACAGCAACGAAAATAGACAAAGACTTGCACATGAGTGCACATAGCAGCATTATTCATAATACCAAAAAAGCGGAGACGGCGCAATTGTTCATAAAGTCGTGAATGAGTAAACAAAAAGTGTTTCCACACAATGAAACGTTAGGTGTCCATGGACGGACCTTGACTACATTACATAAAGGGAAAAGTGAAAGTCACAAAAGGACCACATATTGCTGAGCCCATGTACATCAAATATGCATGATAAGCAAGCCCACAGAGGTAGAAAGAAGACTGGGAGTGATCAGTGGCTGGGAGTTGTTGGAGGTAAACGGAGTGAGATTTTTAAAGGATAGTGTTGGGTGGGGAAAAACTGTTTACAATGGACAATTAGTCATGGTTGCAGCATCTTACAAATACACTCAGACCCACTGATTTAATCAGGTGTGCATTATATCTCAAGAGTGGCATTAAATAAAAAATGGTATACTTAGGGTTTGCACGGAAGGTGCCCCTGCATGACTCTGTGTGTCTGTGGTAAACCATTTGGCACACAGGTCCCTGGAGGTAACGAACACATCTCTAGCTGTGACAAGACAGCCTTACAAATTGCTATGAAACTAAAACCTCATATCAACAGAACCATGGAGTGTGAATGAGCTGACCGCAATGGTAAGGAAACGATAAATAGAAGTTAGAGGGGGCAAAAAAGGAGGAAAGAACAGAAGTTAATGTTGGAGTGTGATATTACCACTGTGCTAGAAAAGAAACCAAAAGGAAATGAAAATGATGCAAGCCGTGTTTAGCCGAACCTCTTTAAACACAAGGAATGACTGCAAAAGCTCCAAGCAAACGTCAACATCTACAGTCAAGACCCAACTGTCCCAAGCAAACTAAGAGGATAAGACTATGGCACTGCGGCTGTGACTTCATTATATGGAACACATATGTATTATACATAATATCCATACAGGGGCATGTGCCGCCATGAAGGCATGTCAATGTTTTCATATTTACAAAGCTAACTGTGCCGTAGTATAATTTACACATCATAACACTGACCCATTTAAAGTGTACCAGTCAAAGTCATTTGAATAAATTTACCAATTTGTGCGATCGTCGCTCTAGCCAGGTTTTAGAACATTTTCATGAAATTATGTAGCTACCCTGGTGGCTGTTCAGCTACCATTTGTTCTGGCTTTTGCTTCTAGAACATTGCATTTCTTAGAGGTCTGCTATCTACTTCAGTGGGCTGTTTCTATGTTAACCACAAGTGAATGCTTGATCAGATCTGACTCAGGAGTAAGTGCGAGGAAGCAGTGCCGTCTCTCATTATTACAGTATTAGTTCTGAGAGTGGCCTAGAAGGGAAAGAGACACTGTAATGTCACTGTAATGTCACTAATGTATTTGAGGTTTAGTTGTGCAAAATTGATTTTAATTCTCCACTTGTAAAGACATATTTTTGAGTCTCTTATTAACGGACACTTTTTTTATGGATGTCAGAGATATATTTTCTATTTATTTTTTAAATGTTATTGAAGAAGCAGCGTATCATGATATAGATTGGTGGTGTGTATCAGAAATCTATATCTGAGAGAACTCAGCCCAATACTACCCTTGACCTCAGAACTGAGCCCTTTTACCCCGTTTGCCCAATCCCTTTCCCTTCCCTTCTGGCAACCACTACCATGATTTTATTGACTTAAAACCTATGTGTGTTTGATTTGGTTCATTTTTGGTTTGGATTCTCTATATCCCACATGAGTGAAAACATGCAGTGTTCTGACATATGTCGTTGATCATAGTTCCCTCTAGGTCTATCCATATTGTATACTCTTTAAAACAACTTTATTCAGAGTAACTTAGTGACTATAAAATTCACCTGTAAACATAAAAACGCCTTTACTGAGAGGTCATTTAGTTTTCATAAAATTCACCTGTAAACATTCCGAGTTGTACAACCATCATAGGACATAATGCACCCTGAGAACATTTCCATCACCTTAATAATATCCCTGCTGCCCAACCTCCCCGGTCCCAGCCCCCAGCAACCACATATCTACTTTGCGCACCTACGAATTTGTTAAATGCGTATTTTCACACACACAAGCCAAATATGGATCAAAAATATCTCACTCCTTAACAAAACCTTACTTCTACCCCAAGATTTACACATGTATGATGCTTATATTTTTTAAGTAACGGATTCAAATGTACAAAGAAACCTCTAAAAGTGGTTCCAGAAACAGCATCCTTCTTTACTGTAAAATACAATTTTAAAGGTGGCAACAAGAAATCCGTAGACAGCGTTTTACCATCCTGCAGTACTTTCCACATCACAATCAAAAGTGTCATTCTACCCTTTTCTGACACCCCCACCGAAACCAAATAGTAACCAGTTAAAACACCTTTGAGCACACAGTCTTCATTCTCTTTGCAGACAGAAACCTGCAGAGGTTTACTCTTCTCCAAATTTGGCCCGTAAGCTGAATCAAATAAATGAACCTTGCCAAAGTGATCCACAGCTTTCGGGGGCAATGATAAAGTTTCTAGACATGAAACTCTCTTTAACAATAGTGTGAAAAGTTGTCAGGCGAGGCAAAAGCCCACCAGTTTTCTTAGCACCCTGGTAATAGTGTGAGCATATACCTTCTACAAAATAATCTGTTGTCCCTTAACAGCCAATGGAGGAAATGCTCTTCATGGCAATTTGGAAGTGGCCTCTGCCATATATCCGTATACCCAGGTTGTCAGAAAAATACGATTCACGCATCTACTACAGAAGTGACCGTTGGTCAACATGACAAATACGTGAAAGGGAGTCACTTTCACCTAGTTCTCCAGGCCAGCACAACCATGAAAGGAAATCAATCATGTTTCATTTTGTGTTGACACCACCGAATTACTGCCATGAAACACCACACTCCATTCAGACCCATCCATAGACTTCTGAGAGCAACCTTCACCCGCCACGGGCTGCCGGATTCCCAGTCCAGTCTACTGGTTCTCAAAAAGGCGCTGACCTGCTCTCTATTTGCAACTGGAATTTCCTCCTCTGGGGCATTGTCCTGAGGCTCTGTTGCTTCAGTGCCCGGTCCTGCCCCTTGTGTTGGAATTGAAGCCAAGTCCAGGCTCATCCTCCTGCAGAATCCAGTGAGGAGATTCACCCAGTTTGCTCCAGGTCTGATGGGAACCAGGTTTTGTGAGTCTCCCTAGCTCCCCTCAGAAGACACGAAGGTGACATTGACTCAGGAAGCTGCTGAGATCTAAGACAAGACCTGCAGGAAACGATAGCGGGGAGGCCATGTCGTAGTGCTAAAGCTGCAAAGACATCTCCATTCAGAGGGTCACAAGAATGTGGAAGAGTCAGCCAAAAGAAACATCACATAGCGTAAGACGGCCACATCCTCTGGCAAACAGGGGCGGCCCTGGCAGAAGCCAGCACACTCTGGCTGGCCAGCTCTAGTGCCGGGCGAGCTACCCAGGGCTCAAAGAAGCCAGTGGTGTGTTTTGGGTCAGCCCGGGGTACACTCGTGTAAAAATCTCCAACGCAAAATGAGAGGAACCAACATTGGAAACCAAGGAGGAAATGACCTATTTCAGAGCTCCATTCCCCACTTGGAGCTGGTAAGAGTAGCCATGCTCATGCAAATGTTTCTGCCTACAATATTTACCAAAGAGCTAGGAAAAATTATTCTGTTTTTCACTTAAAAATTCTAAAGGGTTTTCTGGTGACTGCGAAAATTGGAGAAGGCCAATAGGTCTCAGATACTATATAACCTATGTATGGATGCATCTTGCTTTTTATTCAACAGGAAGCCTGAGAGTAGAAACTAGATAGTATCCTTCCGTGAAATGTTTCTTTGGCACGGGACACAAACCCAGTTCTCTACACATACTGGAGAATGAACGAATGTGCTCAGTGTCCCTTATACACTAACAATGTGTGTGCCCTTTCTTTTGTCCTCATTCTTATAAACAGTAGACTTACCTACAGTGTCTGTAATCATCTGAGACACTGATTTAGACCAGAGATGCGCCAGCTTTTTCAGTGAAGGACGGAGAGTAAATATTTGCGACTTTGCAGGCCATCCAGTGGGTTGCAAGTCCTCAATGCTGCTGCTCGGGCGTGAATGTGCTGATAGTCAAAATGTAAATACACGGGTGTGGCTCTTTCCAATCCGAGTCTATTTATGGAAATCAAATTGGTACTGCATATAATTTTCGCATCACAAAATTTTTTTCATGTTTCCCACTGTTTAAGGATCCGATGCTTATCCTTAGTTTGCGGGCTGTAAAAAAGCAGGCAGTGTTCAGGACTTGGCCAGCAGGTCATAGTTCACTGAGCCCTGATTTAGACACAGGCGCGACTGTGTTCCAGCAGGTGTGTGAGTGCATGTAGAGCGAACTTACAACAAACAGGAGCCGACAACTGTCCAGTGGCTGACACGAGGGAGGATGACGGGGCAGACTTTTTAAATTTCCGAGAGGAGATTCTGTGCGTATGCATTATTTTTAGCTTATCCATGTATGCGTCAAAATGTAGCAAACTAGTTCATTTTCAAGTGTTGGTTCTGCTTTATTTGAACTAAAGTGGGTGTGAGTGTGCATGTGTGTGCACATGTGTATTGTGCATGTGTGTGCATGTGTGTCTGTGTGCATACACATCTGTATGTCAGTGTCTATGTCAGTGTGTGCATTGTGCATGTGTGGGTGCATGTGTGGGTGCACATTTGCACGTGTGCACGTGTTTGTGTGTATGTGTGTGCCGTTTCTATGTGTATGTATGTGCATGTGTGCATGTGTTTGTGTACGTGTGTGCTGTTTCTATGTGTATGTCTGTGCACGTGAGCACGTAAGTGTGCATTGCGTGTGTGCTTATGTATGTACTTGTGCGCTTGCCTGGCATTCCATAGTTCCTCCTTTTTAATGATACCAGAATAAAAAAGTGTCAGCCAGTACAGAAATCTCAAAGACGTCCCCACATTTCTGTCACTCCACATTCTCCTTAGAGTCCCTCCAGTGGGCACTGTGACGTACCTCTGAGGGAACGATGTCACAGTCCTCCCTCACTAAAAACAGAGGGTTGGTCTCAGAATGTCCACGATTTTTAAAAATTCTCCCTTTCTGATAAAGATCAAGGCAAACCACAGGGCAAAACTGTGTCTCAACCGAAGTATCCAATAAGAGTATGTCTAGTTTTACCAAATTAGACAGACAGCATAAGCACTTTTTATACCTTTTTTTTTAAAAAGTGGGAACCAAATAAATGCAGGAAGTCTTTATAACTGTGTCCCGATGATAAGCTTTTACTCCACAGCCATCCTGAATAAAAACAGCTATTAAGTTTTTTTTTCAACCAGCTAATCTAGATAAGGTTCAAACTTTTCCCCAAGAGAGGTCTATGAGCGGCCACTCCCTTTGAAATGAATGAATACAAATGCATGTGGATAATGAATACTAGCGCTTACATACCCTCGCGTTGCTCAGAGCGCATCGGGGTTATGGCTACGTCAGTGCATGCGGGCTGTGTTTATCCTTGCCCCTAAATACTCTTGGAGGGCAGCGTGCCAGCTCTCATGTACCTTTTCCAGGCTACTGCAAGTCCAGCCACGTGCTCGTCATTCCTGAAATGGATGTTCCATTAGAACAGCCATGCAAAGAGGGAAAAGGAAGCATTTGGGCAGGAGCTCAATTGCGCGGTGTTTCGATCAAAATGACTTTGCTAGAGAAAACACCAAAGTTGGAATTATAAAATCACAGCACTCAGCTAAAAATATCAAACAGGATGTTCTTTAGTTGTGGTCGTATGTATGTTACTAACAACGGGCACACCGAAATCTCTCCGATCTCATCAGTTCACCGTATTTTCTCCTGTTAGGTTTTGGGATTTTTTTTTTTTTTTTTCATAAATGATCACTGGTGACAGGCATATTCCCCTTGGGCTAGAAGGACAGAGGGAATAATTTCAAAGGTGTCATTTTGTAAGAATGGTCAGTGATTTCTGGGATTAGAGATGAAGCGGGCACAGTGTGGGTGCAACTACAAAGGGGTAGGTAGCAGAGGGACTCTTCCGGGGTGATGGAACAGATCGGCGTCTTGAATGTGGTGGTGGGTACAAGTCTACATACATGGTAAAGTCACATGGAACTATACATTCTCTCCCCTCTCTGCCCCGTTCCTCTCCCTCTCTCCCTCTCATTCTCACACACAGGAGTGCATGCAAAAATCTGATGAAATGTGAACCAGGTCAAGTTAGTGGTATCATATCAATGTCAGTTTCCTGGTCTCGATACTCTACTCTATTAAGTAAGATGCTATCATTCAGGGAAGCTGGGTAAAGGGTACATGGTATCTAGATACTATTTTATTAACTTCCTGTGAGTCTACAATAATTGCAATATATCATCTTTTCTTTGAAGTGTCATCTCATGAGTATGATCTCCAGCCAATAGCATTTTAACAGTCAGCCAGTGTGCAGGGATTGAAGCAGTCAAACAGACAAGGACTTGTTCCCTACCTACTAGATATGTAACCCAGAAACAGGCATAAACTGGGTGCCTTGATCGTCCTCATCTTTTAAATGGCGGTGGTCATGGGACAGTGTCACAGGGCTTTCTTAAGGGTTAAATGAAGCTACGTATAGGGACTGCCCAGGGCTCATGCCAAGCATTTGGCAAGCATTGGCTATTATTATTATTACTATAAGTCCACCTAAATATCTCTGAGAGCCCTAAGTCATGGGTGAATTTTGCTGACATTCAAGCATATGCTAAGCATCAGATACTTGCTACATGTGACCAAGGATATGGAGCCCAGATATGGTCCCTTGTCCGGCCTTTGCCCTTTAAATTTTTCAGTTTTGTAGTGACTATGTCTTTAAAGAAGCTCGGACGAGCAAGATGGATGTGATGAAAGTGGGTGCACGGGGTGTCGGGAACTCACTTAAGAATGAGAGGCACTTTCTTCAGTCAAGGTTGCAATGGGAGTTTTCTCTTGGCGAATCTACCTGGAGTACAACGTGGTTAAACTGCAGTCCTCCGAGGTAACCCCTTGACCCACAGAGATCAATGATAATCACTTTGAATAAGCACAGGCTAACCCATTTGTGTACCAGTAAGGGTTAAAACTCTTTCCCCATAAACCCGAAAAACCAAAACGAAGGTGTATTAATAAATTTAGATCAAAGCATTTCCAAAAGAATTATGGGACCTCTCCAGATTAAACTGTAATATATGCAAAACGTAGCACTACATAATTAGTGAAAAGTAAGCACTTTAAGTGGCTTGCAATGTGATATTCTTACAGATATGCACATCACATATGGGTGGAGATGGCACAACACATTACTACTTTCAATATGGTAATTAAAAGAACCCACAAGGCAGAGAAAAGAGACTTTCTAAGCAAGTTGGGAGTCCCTTGTATACTCAGGAATGTAGGGTCTTTCATGATGTTAACCCCAAACAAGACTAAACATGCATGTCTTCTCAGCTTTCTAACCCTGCCCCCGGTCCTGCCAACCTCTGCCAAGACAAAACAAAAATATCGGCCCTGCTCTGTGTTAGCCTGACACTGAATCTCAGCGGATTGCATTTCAATGGATTGGTTGGGTTGGTTCCAGAAGGAGATAGGAGAACAGGGAAGACCAAGAGGTCAGGGTATTTCTCCTCCCACTTCATCCCGGCTCCTCCATATTTCGCCCTTGCTCCTGTCTTCTCTAAGTACATTCCCAGGGCTCCTTCCGCTGAGATTGGCAGTCCCTGGGCTGTGGTAACACTGGCCCCTCTTTGTGTCCACCTGGTAATAGCTGCCAACTGCTCACAGCTGTGCGCTTCCCCAGCTGTTGTTGGCTCTCTTCAAACCTTGGGCAGATGGGTTATGGTTCATTCCTTAGGTTCATGCCTTTGAGTCTGCCACCTGCTGGGTTTCTGATACCAGCATCCTCCC
This sequence comes from Solenodon paradoxus, assembly GCA_004363575.1. Lineage (NCBI taxonomy): Eukaryota > Metazoa > Chordata > Mammalia > Eulipotyphla > Solenodontidae > Solenodon > Solenodon paradoxus. Next base: position 52,630 of record RJWH01006473.1, read on the forward strand.
CCGAAAGTTAGTAGCTCAGCTGGAAGAATGTGTCCTCTTTTGAGATCGAAGTTAAGAATATGTTTCCCATTTTGTCAGATCATCAAAATGCCATCAGAATGAGACTTTCGACAATCACGTGCATAAAAACTTATAAAAATACGATGTGTTATCATTTTCAAATTCTTCCCACAAAAATCAACATTCTGTTCGCTTGCTAAACTATTACTACTCTGTGGGTCAAACCAAAATGGCACCACCAAGCGAGGAACCCATAGCAACAGCCAGGCAGATCTACCCATGCTGAGCGCACCTGCCTGGCACTGGGGAGCTCAGCCATGGCAGAGTCAGGGACCCCCATGTGGGCAGGTGGCTCAGCCTCTGTATTTTCCTTGGACTGACTTATACATTTCTTTAGCAGATATTTCAGTCAGCTGCAGAGAGGGGTCATTCAAAAAATATTTTTTTAAAGTTTATTCCTCTGAACGTCTTTTTTTCTGTTTCCAAGGCAACTTTCCCCTAAAGGCACAGCCCCAGATTCTTCTGAAAACTTCATCTCAGAACTCAAATTTAGTGGACACTCCAAACACTCCAATTCTACTATGAAACATTTTTTTTTAAGTTAGAAGATTCTAAGAATGTGTCAAATAGCCAAAGAGAAGGGGAGAAAATTCTTGCTGGACTTCATTTCAATGGGTCATGACATCTTTCAAAGAAATTGGGAGCCCAAGCGCCCTTAATAACAAGGGTTGCGTTTGAATGAACTGATTAGTCATTTATATTTGTGTGTAACATATCAGAACTGATACATATCCCATGTCCACATCTAAATAGTCAACATGGAGAGAAAATAGTACCATGTAATGATTGCTAGGAGCCCTGGTTGATTCATTTGAGTTTTTGGGGTTTTTTTGGATGCAATAGAAGTTTACTGTCTCAGTGTCCAACTTCTATATACAAAACTCACGACAGCTGCCTTGAATACAACACAGAGCCTCTGATGCAGGAGTTTCCTGTTACAGTATTCAGTTCGGAATGCATTATAAAATAAATAAGAAAATTGCTCTTTTGGAAGGAAGGTTAAAACCAGAATAGCTAAGAAGCTACCTTAAAAGACTGTAAATGTGATATGGCCTGGTGGAGCAGTGGTTAGGTCAATCGCCTCCAAAGGAGCAAGCCACATAACCCTGGGTTCAAGTCCCAGGTCTGGGGGAAACGGCCAATGTGAACAACTAAACTCAAAATAAAATAAAGATGCTTCTTGGTCCTTTCTATACCTGCCTGCCTGCTTGACTGCCATCACTCCTGCCTGCACCTTTCCTTTTAAATAAGATATTAAATGCATGACATGACATGACATTCGTTGCAAACACTGGTGAGTCCAAAATTTCACGAGCACATAAGTTTTTAAATTTTAAATCTATTTACTCCCTATTCATTCAGAGCTTACAATCGAAAGCAGGTTGCCCTGATTAGCATTCAGGCAATGTGGCCAGGACTCTGGAAAGGGCCCAAACAATCCTCGTCAATGACAGACTACACAGATCTCCAACTCCTGCTACCCTGGGCTGCTTAGGAAACTTGAACATAGGAGAGGATTGAGAAAGAAGACCTGAAGGAGCTGTCTCCCTCCTCCATCCTTGTGCTTTTCCTCCAATGTCTTCAGATTTTCCGCAGAGCAGACCAGTCTACATCATCGCATCTACAAGTG
>RJWH01006474.1:0-54293 GCA_004363575.1 Solenodon paradoxus
AGCCTGCCTTTCATTTATTATTAAAAACATTACCTTATGATCACCGACTTTTTACGTTAATCTTAATTTTTAAAAAGATTTTATAAACTGTGATTTATCTTGGTTAATGAGCTTTTTGGTGCCCTTTACAATTAAATCTGCTTTACTCCCCTCTAGTTTCAGGCCCTGGGAATATACTTCATGTATAATTTTATTTAAAGAAAATTAATATACTTTGTGATTTGGTGTTTTCAATCATGATTAGGGTATTTATCAGACCTTCTTTCATGTTCTCCATTAAATATATTTTTCCACAAGGGTCTTGCATACTTAAAAAAAATTTCTAGTAGAGAGTTTTTGCTCTTGATTTTTTTGTTAGGTTTAAAAACAATGCACTGCTCACTCTTATATTTCTTCATCTCTTCCTTCTTTTATTCAGTAAACACTTGTCAAGGACTTTCATGTGTCAGGTTTTGTTCTAACCACTTTGATGTAGCAATAAACAACTAGTGAGGGAAAACCAAAAATTATCAAATAAGTCCATAAAAAGAAAGGCCAAGCAACAAAAAAAGGTCTTGAAAATTCTAAAATAGGATGAATTGACAAAATTAGTAGGGTCCCCGGCACTAGGATTTGGCTGTCTGAGTAAGTTTTATGTTGTTGAGACCTGAATGCTAAGAAGGAGGCAAATATCTGAAAGTCTAAGAAATACAAAATAATCTCCTGAGAATAACTGAATCATAGCAGGATAAAATTTAGATATTTGCCCTTTTACTTCCTTAACTTTACTCTTTTTTCTAGTAAATGAAGTTGCTTTTTTATGAAGTTGTTCTCCTTATTCATTAATTTATTCACTAAACCCCAAATATTTATTGACTCTTTACTGTGCATCTTTTTCATTTTTAGCACTAAATTAAAACAAATTCTTGATATATTAGCCAGGAAGGATTAGAAATTAAAATTTAAAGCATTGTTAAAATAGCATCAAATACTTAGGTATAACTCTTACAAAATGTGTTCAAGATCTGTAGGTTGAACACCAGAAAATACTGATGATAGAGATTAAAGAGAAAGGCACTCCCTGGTGGAGCAGTTGTTATGTCAGTCACCTTCGAAGGAGCTCAGGCCACATACTCTTGGGTTTGAGTCCTGGGTCTGGGGCGTGGGAGGGAGGGAACCAGTGTGCACAGCTAAATGAAAAATAAATAAAGTGTTCCTTCCACCTCTCTCTTCCTGCCTGCCTGCCTGTTACTACCTTCATTCCTGCCTGTAACTTTCCTTTAAAAAAAAAAAGGGGAAAAAAAAAAATCAAAGAGAAAGATGTTATATTCATGGACTATGAAGACCTAGTTTTGTTCAGATCTTAGTTTTCCATAATCGATTTATAGAATCTATGCTGTGCATTCAAAATCCCAGCCGATTTTACTATAAAAATTAACAAAGTGATTCTGAAATTTATATGGAATGACAAAGAACTGGATTAGACATGCAGTTTTGAAAAAGGACAAAGTTAGAAGACACAAAACAGTGTTCAAAGCATTGGTCACTGAGGGATACAAATTATAACTATAATTAGCTATCGCTATGAAATTTAGAATGGTTAAAATTACAAACAAACAAAACGATTTTCAATAGTAAGTATTAATAAGGATATGGAACAAAATTTCTGGTGGGAGTATAAAATAATGCAGTCATTTTGGAAAACGGTTTGAAAGTTTCTTACAAAATTCACCATACCCTTGTTATATCTTTCAGCACTCCAAATTCTAGGTATGTACACAAAATATAAATGTTTATAACAGCTTTATTTCTGCATAATTTCTCCAAACTAGAAATATCTCAAATACTCTTCAGTTGGAGACGAGTTAAGTAAGTGGTGCTATATCCATACAATCTGATATTCTTCAGCAGTAACAGAGAACAAATGACACAAAACAAAATAGATAAATCTAAAATTTATCACACTAAGAAAGAGGTATATGGTATCACTTACAAAACATTCTGGGAAAGGCAAAACTATAGAAGTAGAATATCCGTATTTACCAGGGTCTAGCCTGGGGCTGGGAGAGTGGTATTATTGAAATGATGAAATTACTGTATCTTGGTTTTGCTGCGGGACAGCAAGGAAAACGGGACCCTGTGAACAAGGAGAGGTGAGCAGGAGCTCATTTAACCTAGGCATGCTAAAAATAAGCCAGCCTTACCCAGATAATTCAGCACCATCCAGATGGGCTAGTACCACCCTTGTCCCAGGAATACTGGGCTGGGCTTACAGAAAAGACGTTTCCTTAGCAACGCCTAACCACTTACTAGCAACTGCCTCCCTGGGTGTAAGGCCCTCCCTCGATTTATACCATTCTGCATCTCTTTCCTGCTGGCAGAGAGCTTCCTCTCACTCTGCTTCTCCTAATGGACTTGCCAGGCGCTGTTACTACGTGTCTCTTCTAGAATTCTTTCCTGGACTGATCCAGCCTCAGGGCGCTGGATGTTCTGCCCCCACTGGCAGCAGTTGTAATGTTGGATGTGTATGTTTGTCAATATTTGCAGTCAACATTCCATATATACATGATTCCTTAAGTGAAAAACAAAAACAGATTGTGGAGATACCAGACTCCAGGCCTTCTAATGTGTGTGTATATCTCTGTAGCAATTTAGTTTAATAAAATTTGATGACCTGTCAAAATTCATTACAATATTTTATTTCTTAAAGGTTTAGGAGTCCATGGTTTTAGAGCAGTGGATGTCAAAATGTAGTTTCTAGACTAGTATCATCTGACAGCTGGATAGAAATGCAAGTCTAAGGGACAGAATAGGGGGCTGATGGTTGACAAACAGGACTGACATCAAGTGAAAGTATCTGCATAGCAGCAAACAGGAAAAATCAAAAGCTAATCCACAAAAGATTGATGAAACAGACAGCAGAAAAACAAGGGCTAATCCACAAAAGAGAGATGAGCCAGACTAGAGAAAAACAAGAGTTACCCTGCAAAATAGTTCCCCAGTAAAGGTATATATATAAAGTTGGAGATCCTCTTTGTGTCTGCCTCTGCTAACTTTTCTTCCTTTCCATGAAGAAGGCTCACTCTCAGCTCTTCAAAGTGTTTTTTCTTTTTCTTTTTTTTCCCCAATAAAACTCTTCTTACTCCTGAAGGCTTTGAGTGGTTCCGAAATTCCTTTTGGAGACTTCAACTCAAGCACCTAACAGGCAGGACCTGCAGGGCAAGGAAGAACAGGGAAAGTGAGAGAAGGGAATGTGCCAGGGCTGGGAAAGGTGGCCAGTTTACACTTGAGACCAGGCTGTGGTGATGCTTTCTCAAAGCCAAGGCCAGGTTAGGTGTCTCATTAACCGGGTGCTCAAACTTGCCATCCTCCCTGTTCCTCTGCCTGCCCCCAGCATTTCTGGAACATGGGCCCATCCATGCACCCAATGGCAGGTACCTCAGCTGCACCTCTTGGATCAAACTTTGGAGGTGGGCCTCAGTGATCTGTCAGGTGAGTTGAGTCATGTTACCAGGGAGTAAGCATCGATGTTTCAATGGAGTTATTATAGTGTAGCAGTGAAGCGGAGCTGCTTTTGAATTGAGGACCTTTCAATGTGTGAGGTTTTTAATCCTCTGAGATTTTTGTCTCGTCTCTAAAATGGGGCATTAACTTCTCCCTCCTACTTATGGTAAAGTTTAAAGAGAACACTGCCAGTAAGGTGCTTTGCAGAGTCTGGGACATAGCAAAAACTGAATGAAGGATAGTTTGTTTAAATGTTATCTCATTCACAGTCTTGACTTGAATTTCTGCTTGATTTTTTTGACGTACACACAATTAAATGTATTGTAAGCAGGCATTGCTGTTGATTGCCATTGCATTGTTACAGGCAAGGAATTCAAAATTCCTAATGTGATATCTTCTCTAGCATTTTTCCATGTTTGTTCTTGCCTTTTTTATTTTTTGTGATGAAATACTATATATGGGGAAAGAGACTCCATCTGGTATTTTAGAGGCAGACTGCATTTCTATTTTTCAGGAAAAGTATCTTTGTTTGCATATTTATATTTTAGTTAATCATTACTGGAACATTTGTAAAAATGGAATTAAGCATTAAATGAAAAATTTACTGACTAACCTAAGGGAGAATATTTCAGTAGCAGATATGAGTATTAAACCTTGCTTTCCTGATTCACAACCGATTTCCATAATCATGTAACAAGTTTAAATTACAGTGAGTGTAGGGGTGTGTGTGTGTGTGTGTGTGTGTGTGTGTGTGTGTGTGTGTGTGCATGCACACGTGTGCATTATGTGGAAGAGGGTTAACTGTAAAAAATAAATAGAAGAGAGAACATAGAATGTATAACATCAAGGTGAGCCGAACAACTTTAAAAAGTGAGGTCTCTCAATATGTAAAACATGGGGAATTGATCATTTCCTGCCAGTTTATCCAGTTGGAATCACTGATTTCCAAGGTAAATGATTCCTTTTTTCAGAGTTGAGAAGTACTTCATATGGTGGTTTATTTTCTGATTCTGTAGGTAGCAAGTACTTGCTTAATTATTTATGTGACTGAGGAATGTCACCTCTTTTCAGTTTGAAGGATCTGCCAGGATATTTCCTCATGTGCCTTTCACTTAATATTCGGGAGATTTAATCCCTTTTCCTTGATTGGGAAAGTATGGAAAATAGCAGCTTTATTTCCTTTTGGGGCATGCTTACTTACCTCTCATTCAATTGAATTTGAAAATAAAAGTGGAATATTTGATGACTTTATATCTTCCTTGACTTTTTCTGCCTTGTGGAGAAATGGCTTCAATCCTTAATAAAGTAATAGGAGTAGTGATGTTACTGAAAACGGTGTCTGCACCTTGGGGCTGAATCAGAAATGAGGAGATAGAGTTTGGGGGGATAAAGAAAAGAAAATGTATTGCTTTGTCATGCAAAGGAGGCCACAGAGGCTCATGCATGACAGACTGTGGACCTCCACAGGTGAAGGAGTCAGTTATTATTAGAGGGCTAGCACTCCCGTGTTTTCTTCATCTTGAGGTCCGATTCCTTTCTAGGTGATAACTCCAAGTTAATTTTTATCTCGACAGCACATCAGCATAGTCTTAGTTACCATATCTCAACTTTGTTCATATTCTCCTAGCACTATCAGTTTTATGGTTTCTGTCTGTTCTTCAAGTGAACCAATGTTAGAAATTACATCAATTACAGAAAGAGGTAATCATAAGGTTCTGGCTGTTAATATTTCTATAGTTAATCATCAGCGCCCTAGGCTTTCATATTTTGCACATATCATCCTTTTTTCCCCATATCAGTAGGAGTAGTAATAGTAGTATGAGGTCCTACTTGACATAGTGTTATCAAAGTATGCATTCTTCTTGAGGAGTTATTTAGAGGAACTGGTTGAACTGTTCACATTACATAGAAAAAAAGAAGCAATTTCTTTCGGAAAAAAAAATTGCAATATACCATTCTGACATTTATTTTTCCTTCTCCACAGGGGGAAAAAGCATACAAAAGAAATGGATATTTCTCCAAACCTTCTGATCAATATTTGGGGTAGTTTGTCTGATAGATATCTTTGCTCATATCTGTTTCAGTGAGATCTGCGATGTTTTATCATCATTGCACATCTCCCAGCAGTCTCACAACCGGTGCTGGAAAACTTACTCTACACTTGAGAATGAGAGCTTTGCAAGAAAATGTATTTTCCTGGCTGGTGGTGTGGCAGTCAGGTAGGGGGCGTTCAGATGTCCCTTTAAGGGAGAAGTAGCTGCCGAGTGCCCATAACTGACAACCCCCTTCTGCAATAGCTTAAGGATTTTCCTGGACTTTTGTGCCAGTTGAGGGCACACTCCTTCTAAACAGTCCACACTAATGACTAAGCAGAATGGGGCTGGCAGGACCTGGCTATTTCCACTCATCCTGAGATGAGACTCCTGTAAAAGGCAGCCTTTGCTTCAGAGCTCCCTATGAAGTTGCCTGAGACTTACGTCAATATATTTTGACAGCCTGAAGCTCTTTCTGTCCAATCATGTTTCTTTGGTTTATCTTTCACAAATGTTGTTTTGCACTGATCCATTTGTACTTCTAGCTTCTCATCTTGCTATCTTCTTCGAGAAGGACCAGCTGACACAGAACTGATGGCTGTAAAAATTCAAAGATAATTGTCTTTCCATTAAAGAGTCAAAATCCCTTTCACCAGCACCTTTTCCAGATTTTAATCTCTAAGCTAAACACTTCTGCCCTTCCACGCACAGCTGATCTACAGAAGTGAGATCTTGCAGTCAAGTACGGTGAGTGAGGTTTCAGACTAGGACCCGGCGACTGGACTGTCAGTCCTCATTTACAAGTTGTTAGCTGTGTAACTGGGGGAAGCCTTCGTCCCTTTGTTTTCAAAAGTGGAAAGGAATGGTGAATATTAGTCATAAGTGAATTAGTAATGAATTGTAGCGGGAGTAATAATTCTTGCACAAGTAAGAATAGATGAATTATTGTACATACAATAATTAGAAGAATATCCAAATGAGTCTTCTGAATTTGCTATTAGTAGTAACATTTGGCTGAGAAATCTGCTCTTCACACTTAGCAAATACTGGGGGCATTTTTTCATCCACATCTACTTTCTTTCATCAGGTGTAAAGGGGTTTCTTAAGTAGCGATTTTTGTTTGCTTTAAAACCCAACTTTATTGGCGCACCCTTGGTGGAGTAGCAGTTGAGTCATTCTCCTCCAAAGGAGCTCAGGCCACATACCCCTTGGCTTGTGTCCTGGGTCTGGAGTGAGCAACCTATGTGAACAACTAAATAAAAAGTGCTTTACTGAAAAGACTTTACTGAGATAATTGACATATTTCAAGTACACAGTTTGAAGTGTTCTGATGTAATGTGTTTACCTGTAAAACCATCACCATAGTAAGAAAGTGAACATATCTTTTACCCTCATAGCATCCCTATGCCCATTGCAGTGTTTGCTCGGAATAGTTCCCATTATTTCCTCTCTGGGCAATACTGATGTGTTTCCGGTCACTACAGTTTAGTTTGTATTTCCTAAATTTTCTATAAATGGAATCATATGATATGTACTGTGTTTCACCTATAGATGATAACAACGTGTGAACTAAAGTTTTTTTTTTTTTTTTCCTGTGACTATATTATTCCACTGATACTCATTGAATGGAATTCTTTTTCTCTATTAAGTTGCATTTGTCCCTCTATCATTATGCCAATGCCATTGTCTTGATTACAATAGCTTTGTATTAAGTTTTGAAATCAGAATATGCTCACTCTAACTTTGTTCTCACCTTCCACAGCTGTTCTGGTTTAGAGAAATAACTTTAAGGTTAGGGGGCAGAGGAACTATTTGGCTTAATGTGTTTTTTGGTGTGTTTTCCTTTTTAAAATTAATTATCTTTGCTACTGAATTATTTTTTGAAGAGAACTGTCTTAAGTTTAAAATGTAATTTCATAACAGACATCTAACCAAAGAAGATAATAAAGCTAGCAAATAAGCATATTAAAAGATGCTCCAGGTGTGCCTTTGTGGTTCAGATGACTGAGACTGTTAGGGTGTGAACTGTGTCAAGTCCAAGGACCTGCATTTATGTTCTGGGGCAGAGGAGCTGAGAGGGCAAAATAGATAAATAAAAATGCTTCTTTCTCCTCGTCCTTCCTTCCCTCCTTCGCTTCCTTCCTTTGTTCTTTCATCTCTTAAAAAAAAAAAAAAAAGGATGCTTCAGATAATAAGGTTTCAGAGAAATGCAAATTGAAACATTGAAGTACAAGAAGCATGAAATGAAAAGAAAATTATCAATGATGAAAAAAGAACACATTCTGCAACTTTAAGAAATCAGTAAAATTGGAATAAAAGAATGACCTCTTGGTGTAAAAATCAACAGTGAAATAAACACTACAGACCAATCAGATGGCTCACAGAGCACTGACGACACAAATGCTTACAAACGCGTGGAGCAAGACGAACTCTCATTCATTGCTGGTGGCAATGCAAAATGGAACAACCATACTGGAAAACAATTGGGTGCTTTTCTTTGGTTTTGTTTTTACAAAAACACGCATATTCTTACCATAAGATCCAGCAATTGTGCTCCATGGTATTTACCCCCCATATTTAAAAAGTTATTCCACACAAAATCCTACACCTGGATACTGGTGATAGCTTTATGGATAATTGCCAAAACTTGTAAGCAACCCAGAAGTGCTTCCTTACGTGTATGCTAAATAGACTGGTACATTTAGGTAGTAGAATACTCAGCGTTAAGAAGAAAAGCACTGTCAAGGTATGAAAAAAGACATGGAGGAAACACAAATGCATGTTACTAAGTGGAAGAAGCCAATCTGGAAAGACTGCATAGTATAGAATTCTAATTATGTGACATTCTGGAAAAAGCAAACATTTGGAGACAGAAGATCAGTGGTTGGTAGGGTTGGGAGTTGGGTGAAGGGAAGAGTAGGTAGAGCACAGGGTTTTTTTTGGATAGTGAAACACTCTGTACGATACTGTGATAATGCTATGATAATGGATCTGTGTCATATATTTGTTCAAACTCAGAGAATGTGCCCAGTAGTGAGCCCTAAGGTAAACTACAGACTTTGGGAGGTTATGACCTGTAGGTTCATTCATTACAAATGTACCACTCTGGTAAGGGATGTTCATAATGGGGAGGTTATTGCCTGTACGTGAGGGCAGAGTATGTATGGGAATTCATTGTACTTCCCTCTCAGTTTTGCTGTAAACCCGAAACCGCTCTCAAAATTACCTTTTTTTTTAAAAAAATCACTCTTGCAGAATCTCCTCATCTGGGCCTTGGCCATGGCATCATTAGGTAGAAGTGTTTCATTAAGTGGCATTTGTGACAGTAGCAGGTGCTTCTCTGGCCACCAGCCTGGAAGAGGCTTTGGAGACAATCTTCAGAGACACATTGAAATCAGTAGTCTCTCCTGCAGATGCTCTTAACATAACATCCAGGTCCTCAGCCTTCTAAAAACACCTCCTGTCTCTCGGTAGAGTGATTAGTGAACTCTAGACACTTCTTGACCCCACCTTCAGCATCTTTGAAAAGAACACGCCACAGACTCTTCAATACTTGGGTCTGCAGGGCTGTGCAGACCTGGCCCTGTTGGGACATTATTGCATCATTACCGACAGCTGTCACTTCTTGAAAGCCAAACTAGAGAAATAAAGAAACTCAACCCAAGTAGATTTCCAGGGAGAGAGGAGGATATTAAGTTGTCTCAGAGATTATGGGTGGATGTGGGGCTGGCGAGTGAGAAATGAAAGCTGCTAGCCAGAGTTTGAGAGTTTCTATTGATTGTAGAATCTGTAAGAAAGCCAGCTGAAGGTAACTGGTGCTGTGACGGGACAGAGCTAGCCTCTCGCTTCTTCAGAGAATGTTCTTAGGTTCATTTTCCTGTACTGTTTAGGAAGAGGGGAGGGATCAAAGTTAATCTTCGAGGCTGGTCAATGGAATGTCCTATATAAATTGAAACTCATGAAAGCATCTTTACTGGAATAGAAGTCTGAGGGAGAATGACTGAGTAGTGAAAAATAGGGATAAAGAGGTGAGAAACAAGGGTGGATGATAACAAATGCATATGTGTCTGGTGGAGGAATTTCATGGATCAGCATGGATTAATGTAGTCATTGGAATGGAGATGATTCGTTCAGGGAAAAAATGCTTTATAAATACGGTATTTAAAGGACCCTTTATTTAATACCCTCACAAACACATAATCATATTCAAATTGATTCTACAAACACCTAATTCTTGCTGGGAGTTGGGGATACTGCCATGAATAAGTCTTGGACCTTGCTTTTAAGGATCTGTATAAAAGGTTGGAAAGCCTTTTGGTCCCTTTTGTCCTTATGGGGATATTTGGAGCACCACCTGTGGTTGAGAATCTCACATCCACTGGGGACGCATTATGGGAGCTGGCTTTTATTGGAGAGTTAGACAGGAAGCTCATTATGGAAAACCAGCCAAGCGCTGTGAGGTCTCTTTGGCCTTCTTTCTCCTCGCTCTTCCTCTAATGGCTTGCCTGGAAGTTGACGGAGCATAACAGCTATCAAAAAGAGGCTCTTTAATGTAGCTCTCAGAGAAAACTCTTTTTCTTTCTTTCTTTACGGTGGACAATTGTTCCTTTTTTGGTGTTGCATTTAGTGCTTCTGATTTCCCAGGATGAATGAGCTGCCAGTTTTGATTCTTAGGAAGCAAGAAAAAAAATGCAATAAATATGTAAAAACACAAGATAAATAAGTAAATATGTGAAAAAGTAAAATGCGCAACACATTTTTTAAGAGATGCTCGTTGATCCATAGATTAGAGGATCAAAATTAGATGTCTATTGTTACCTTTCTCAGAATTCGAAATGAAAATGTTGTTTATTACAGGGAATTAAATCTTTCAAGGGGTGTTTCAAGTGTTGGGTGTATTAGCAGAGGACTCTCACATGGTACTGAAAGTGGGTAATTTTGTATTTCTGGGTACTTACTGAAGTACCTTGGTATGGTTTGGAAAACTCATTCCTTTCTACTCCTCCATTCTACTTTAAAACTGCAAATCCCATGGTACTTGGCCTAGCAAGCGTCCATAGGAAAAATTGTAATCTTTTTAATTATAAGTAATAGTAAAAGTAAACACTAATGTTCAGTAGAAATCTTGTAAATTGGGGAGGGAGTGGGCAAATTAGGTGGAAGGGATCAATTGTATGCTGAAGGAAGAACTGGACTTTTAATGGTCAATAATGTATTATATACAGGTGATGATTTTCAATGACGTACCCCTTAACCTCTATAAAGTTTAAGAATCTTATTCTATAGATATATTACTTTAGGAAGTTCTCACTACACTTCTGAGGGAAGTAACATGAATTGGAGGAAAAAAATGAACCATGACTTGACAGAGAATACACTTAGGCTTTGTTGCATGACAAATTAAGCTATAGTCAGCAGTTTCCCATTCTGAAGGCTTAGTTGTGCAGTGAATGAGATCAGCATGTGTGCTGAGATGCTCCTTTTTCCCATCATGTCTCTTCAGTCTCATTTTACCAATGAGAAATTTAAGAGTTGGAGCCATGTAATAACTTGCCTGAGTTTCCATGTTCACTAGGGTGTAGGCAGAACTTTAAATCCCTGTCTGCCCCCTTGTATATCTGTCTGCTTCAGTCTCAGCAATTCTTCATGGGGCAGATTTTATGTCAAGTCATTGTTGCCTTCAGTGAAGGTCTCTGTAGTGTGCTCTTGGAACATTTAAAAATATCCATCATTCATATTGGCATGAGTGTGACAGTTACTGAATCTTTCAAGCAAGCAAGGGCATCACAGATTTTCAAGAGAATGTCTCCATCCTCTTTGTTCATGTTTCTGAGAGCTAATATATTCATAACATTTAATTGGTTAAGATCAATTCAACCCCCCCAAATTATATAGAGGGAATATAAATAGATTCCATTGATTATATTCTTTCTACCTCAGTTAGTGGTAAATAAAATTCAAATACAGATAACCTAATATTACTCTTAATATTTGACTTGTCTCTGTTTAAATTTACTATAGATGCTTTAAAATGAAACTGCTATAGAAGTAGAATGTACATATGATTTTTTTTTTTTTTTGAAAAGTCTTTCATCTATCTTCCTATGTAACTGTCAGTTCACAATAATGACAGTTCATTAAAAATAAGAGTGGTCAATAAGATTTCTTATTTTAGTTTTTAGGATATAAACCCTAGGTGTTAAAAGCAAGTTATTTCTGATCTCTTATGTATGCTTTTTCATCTTTTGTTTAAAGACATTAGTCAATCACAAATGTTCCTATAGCAATGTCTCTATATCCAAATGTAAATGCAAATAATATTTTCACCAATTGAACTGATTCTGAAAAATCATGAAGACAGGATTTGGGGTGATGTAGTTGCTATGTATCTAACAATAGCAACAAAAAAGGGATAAAAGAATTTCTGTCTCCAGAAAATTGAATATAATTGTTCACTATTGTCCATTTATGTAGAGGTAGAAAAGACAAAGGTCAACTGTCAATTGTGTTCAAATTCACCTTTTTCTTTTTTGTTTTAAAGGAAAGGTGCAGGCAGGAATGAAGGTGATCAGAGATAGGTAGGAGGAGAGAGGAGGAAGAGGTACTTCATTTATTTTATTTAGTTGTTCATCGTGGTTGCTCCCACTGGCTCTGGGATGTGAACCCTGGACCTTGGGATGTATGTGGATTGTGCCCAACTGTTACTCCACCACGGAACGACCCAGCTTTTTTCTTAATATTGACTTTCCTTTTATCAGCTGTTTCCTCTCTCTGTCTCTGTTTCACTCTGTCTCTCTCTCTGTTTCTCTCTCTCTATGCACATATAGCTATAGAAATTAAATTATAGTAATTAAAATTAATTCAAATGGATATCTAATAATACATTATTTACTATTATGTATCCTATTATAATGCTTACTGAGTTAAATAATGTTTTTGATGTCTTACTTTGTCTCATTCAAAGGACCTGAAACTTTTGTATATGCAAATACCTTCTAATGCAAGGTCATATCATTGCATTGTAACCACTTTGCTATGCATGGAGAATGATGTTTTGTATTTTCCACATGCTTGCAACTTAGAAGAATCTTTCAAATGCTCACTTTGAGGACATTTAAATTATACAAACAAAGTCAATTTTTAATAAATTCTACTCAATGCAGAATCATTAGCTTTCTTTTGCCAGGTGAGGGCCAACTCAGTACAGGGAAAAGTGCTTAGTCACCATTGATCAATTGTTTGACTTGATTTTTCCCTATGGACATAAAACTAATAAAACCTGCTGCAGGTTTTTTTGGTGAGGATTAGAAATAAGGTGTTAAATTAACCAATACTTATTAGGAGTCTGCAATGTCTTAAATATAATGCAAAGCAGTTAACGTGGTATCTAGCAAAGAGTGTGCACAGTGAATGGGAACTTTTATTAAGAACTTAATGTGTTTCCCTCTTGATTAAAATTTTTAGGGTTTTTGATAAGTTTGTCTGTTTTCAACCGTGCACTGGTCCTGTAACGGGAACTCTGCTTTGTATCCTTGTTTCTTTGAGGATTGACTTTGTAAACTTATGAAACTACAAGGTAGTTTCAATTCTGGACTAAATCAACTTTCTTCCAAGGAGAGTCCTAAAGTTATATCCTCCTTCAAATACCACAACCTAAAATATGTCGCCGGGACCCTAATGAAAGACAAAGAGCCAAAGTCTACCCTGGCCTTTTTGGGTTTTAAAATTTTTGATATTTCAATTTATTTTTTTATTTTTTTTAAGTTTGAAAGAGAAACTGTAAGAGCATATCCAGGGTAGGTAGTCTTCTTCTTAAACATTGAACTGATAATTTAAGGAGCAGTCAAAGGAGGTGAGTTGATGGAGAAATTATGAGCTATGGAGATGCTGAAGAAATTGAGAGGGTATCTTCGAGGCCTAAATGATTTGAAAGTCATTTAAGTTTCGCTATTTTAAGTTTTGCTTAAAATGATCTATATGGCATTTAAAATTAATTTTTAAAATTTTATTTAATTTTAAAGTTAATTTTATTGGAGGAACGTGGCATAATGTTCTGTAGGTTTAAGGTACATGTCACTGTAAATTAACATCTGTATATACTACATTTAGTTAATCACTGATTATGGCACTTTTAAAACATAATGAATGGCACACCTTGGTGGAGTAGCGGTTGGGCGCTGTCCACAGACATCCCAAGGTCCCAGGTTCATATCCCAGTGCCGGTGAGAAGAACCAAAATGAACAACTAAATAAAATAAGTGAAACACGCCTTCCTCCTCTCTGTCTTCCTGCCTTCTGCCTTTGCTTACCTTCTTTTCTGCTGCACCTTTTCCTTAAAAAAAAAAAAAAAAAAAAAAAATGAAAGAAAGGAAAATTATATCCTGGGAAGCATGTTCAGCTTACTGTGTTCAACAAACGCATCTAGACCAGGCTGGGATGCCTGCACTAAGTATGATTTTAGGTGCTAGGGCATCAAATAGATTCATGAAACCTGTTGGATTGGTTGATCTTTATATTGAGCACATTTTCGTGGATTGTTCCTTCTGATGTCTGTCTAGTTATAACCTTCCTGAGGACAGACTGTATTTTATCCATTTTCACATTCTCTTAGCCTTCAGTAATCCTCCCCAAGGGCAAGCGCTCCTTAAATATGTATTAACCAGCAACTTCCCTGTCCGATTGTAGACATTAAACAAAAACTAATGTTCAGACATTTTGCAGCTTTCATTTTCTGTTTTCTAGTTTTCTTTTATTCATGGTTCAGGAAAAAGGCATTTTGATTTAAAAGCTACTTGAGATTCTGCCTCTAGTCCCAGGAGTGCAGCTCTGCTGTCTCAGCCCATCTTCCCCCGGGGAGTCTGCAATTCGAGCAATTGAATCTGATTTCTTTCCAATACCCTAACTCTCCTTCTGTCCTGCGCACTTGCTCCTAATTAACGAGGTGCAGGACTGTGGCCATGCTGCCATCTGTGTCAAATCCGTTTATCTCGTCTTTCCCATATAACTTGCAAACTAAAGACTCAGGGTTAACTCCTAGTGGGGGGTCTGGAATACAGGGGAGAACACGTGTCTGAGGTCGTAACTGCAGGGGATCCCATTAAGTTAGCATTTGTCGGTGCACGGCTCGCGTGGCTGCTGTTGGGGTATAGACCGTGGGACCCTGGTTTACTGCTTGGGACAGGGGGAAAAATCAAAATGAACAAATCAGTCAGTAAAACTGCTTCATGCTCTCCTCCCTTCCTCCCTTCCTGCTGTTATTTATCTTTTAAAAAAAAAAAAATTAGCATGTGATTGTAGTTGGCTAGAAGCATATGACTTGGGGTCAGAGATATGACCAGCATATGACTGGGTTTGAATTGTACCTCTGCTGTTTGCCATTTGTGTTATTTGGGTAGATTGCTTATTAGTAACTAATTTGAGAAATAGTTGGTAATAATTTGGTAAGTTACTGCTTGTTTTCCCTTCATTCTTTTGATTAAAAACCTTACACTAAATTAAGGTCCTGGAGCCTCAGTGTCCTTGCCAACAAAAAATTAAAAAGAGCAACATCTATCACACACCTTTGTTTTAAAGATGAAACAATCCCTCTAAAGCATTTACACCCTGCTGGGCTCACAGTTTGCGTATAATAAATGTTTCCTCTGATTACTGCTTCTATTCTCTCTGTATCCCCTGTGTATTATGATCCAGTGCATGCCTTTTTCTACTTCATCAGCATAGAGACCATTTTATAGCTCAGCATCAACTTGTCTGCTTCATTCACCGCAATATGATCCAAAAGAAATCCTTTTCTCCCTCCCTCACTTCTTGTTGCTCTAAGACTTCTAAGCCCTTAAGTTTCCCATTTACAATCATTAGAAAAGTCCATTTCCTCATTGCTTTCCCTTTCTTTTTGTTCACCACTCATCACACCTTTTGCTTTGACTTCCTGCGTTAGAAGCGGTACCCTTGAACTTGACTTCTGGAAGCTCAACCTGCTCTAACTCAGAAGTTGCCCTCTGTGTGACACTCCAGCAGTAACTACAGAAACTCTGCAGCCTTATCCGTCAATAGAATTCACCTTTTCTATTCCACGGGACACTTATTTTGGATTGTTCTTGGGTCAGGCACAATTTCAGAGGTTTCAACTATTAATAATCTTTTGTCATTAATTGCTGAAAAAGACCATGTCTAGGTCTCCATGAATACATCTGCTGATGCAACACTCTTCATTCTCACATTTCCTGCTCAGAGGCAGGAGTTGGGACAGCTGTGTGCTCTTACTCTGCTTTTCTTAGAGGGTCCCCACTTCAGGCGGCTCTCTTTAGAGGGTCACTGTGACACGAGCCCTGGGAGGGGAATGGCCTGAGGCTGGGTGCCCCCTCAACTCAGCCTGCTTCCAACACTGGGAATGGTGGAAGGAGAGATGACAAACACGCTCCTCTTCCCTGGGAGCCAAGCGTTCTTTCTCGCTCCTTGTCAGGCAGCTCTCTGGAGTGTCGTCTGTGATCCTTCATGGCATCATGCTGTCTATCCCCACAGTGAATGATGAGATCAAAGATTAGTAACTAATAAACTATTAAGGTGAACAATTAGTAATTCACAATGAGTATATCATCCAATGACTAAAGCAATCTCATGACAGCTTCTAAGATGTTACGCTGAAATTGAAGAGGAGATGGAAATCATGTTAATAACGGGGAGAAATAACTCAAGAGGCACTGACAGTTGGATTCAATGGTTGCCAGGAGAGGAAATGAAACTTCATGGAAGACTTTGATTCAGAAAGCTGCAGCGGGAAGGTCCAGCGGCCCTCAGTGCTTGGGCACACGGAGCAGAAGCTGTTGTCACAAAGCCATGCCTAAGAGCAGCAGTGGCAGAAACAGGCAGGAACACATCCAGAGAAAATGATGGGCAGGCATTGTGATGTACTGGAATCCAGGAGGAGAGGGATTGTAAGGCGACTCTTGGCTGTACCAGGTTGGATTGAATCCGCCTGTGAGGGTCTGAAAGAGGAGCCTTTCATATGAGCTGCTTTGGGAGGAGAGCAGGCTGAGTTTTAGACACAAGCGAGTCACAGGAGTGGAGGGAATTTGCTGAGGGTATATTTAGACAGAGAGAGAGAGAACGAAACCCACCATAAACTAACGACTTCTGAAGGATTGCTTTGTTTATTTTGATTTTAGGTGTCTAGAGTTGGACCGAACCTGGACTTCAATCTCATTTCTGTTGCATTTTCTACTACTTCCTACATTTCTTTGAACTTTAGTGTGTGTGTGTGTGTGTGTGTGTGTGTGTGTGTGTGTGTGTTTATACGTACATATATATATATTTATAGAAAAGGTGCAGGCAGGAATGAAGGTGAGTAGACAGGCAGGAAGAGAGAGAAGGAAGAAACTCTTCATTTATTTTGTTTAATTGTTCCTCTTGGTTGTTCCCCACAGCCCTGGGTCCTGAACCTGGGTCCTTGGTTCTTTGTGGACTCAGCCACTAGGCCACCAGGCCAAGCTTGAGTTCTCTTATCCATCGACTAAGAAGAGGGTAAGAATCACCACCTAGTGGACACTCTGTGGGTAATTGTGTTACGGCATATAAAGATATTCAGCAATGTTAGGCATTGGAAGCACCCACCGATAAAAATATGATGTGGTCAGTCCATTGTGGTTTGAAATAAATACTGGAGCATGGTGACATTTGGAGTGAGACGTGGGAAAAGTCAAGACAGTTTCTCTGGAAATTTAAAATTAAAACTCTGTGCTTTGAGTGTGACACTGAATTACTGTTTAGGTGAAAAGATTCTGGCTTTTTACCTTGAATGTAGAGATTTTTAAAATCCCTGAGAGATGACTACTAGTGGACCCTGCAAGGGAAAGGAGACCATAATGATGAGCTGGTCATAAAATGCACCATTAATTTGTCCACTTTGATAGAGGTTATTTATTGAGATCACTGCAAGTTTCACTGTCTTGGAATTGCCACTCGCAGCCCCCAGATAATGCTCTTGTCTTGAAAGGGAAGCTCCAGGCTTCATTGTGCTCCAAAAGATTTAAAAATCATACCTCCTAACCCTGGCAGAACACTTTTGTGCCCCCTTGACTGACATAAAATGCAAATAATAATTCTGCATTACTTCCCCAGGACATCATATGGAGTGAATAGCTAATGAATGTCAGGAGCATAAAAACATAATGATTAAACATGAAATAAGTGTGAAACATTATTGTTATTTATTCTTTGCTGTCGTGACTCAGCGCATTTCGGTGGCCGAGACTGTCTATTTTTACAGGTGCGAAAATGCATTTGATAATTAGGAGAATTAATCAAGCCCCAAACTAGATTATGGTGGTGGCAGACATCCTTAATTACAGGCAATGGAAAGTGAAGGTCATTGCTGGTTTAAATCCAGCATAGGTCAGTGCAGCCAGAAAGCCATTAACAACTGAATGTGATTTTGTACTCTGAACAGAATGAATTGCCACCTCAGCCCAATTTCTTAGTAAACAGGTGTCTCACTTCCAAGCTAACAATCACAGAAAGGACCAACTGGCCACTTTATTAGCCACCTCGATAAGCAGAATTTCACAGCCCTGGCTGCATATTAGCCTTAATTCAAGAGTTCTGGAAATGCAGGTGGTTTGATAGCAATTGGACTAATTAACTCAGACTCTCCAGGAGTAGAAAACAGGTGCCGTGTTTTTTTTTTAAAATAACAATCCAGGTGATTCTTATGTGCAGACCAGTGACATATCTTCCATTAGGAAGAAAAAGCAAAAAAAGTTAATCTTTTTTTCCCTATAACACGTTTCTTCATGATCACTTTGCAAAGAACCATAACCTATGGCACAAGTGTTGATTTCCATGATGCCTATGTAGGGTAAGGCCTATAGATTAAAAAAAAAAAAATAGGCTTCAGTTTATTTGGCAACTGAGCTGAGAGCACTGAGGATTGTTATGTTACTTTTAAAAAATGACTTGTCATCCCAACTCCGGCCACCACTTGGATATTTGACACTAGAACCTGCCTGCAGACAGGGACATTTGAGGCTTATGAAAGGCTTCTAAGGTTTCTAGACTCATATCTATTTATCACCCCGTTGATGCAGAATTTAGATCTTTGCCTGAGGACAGAAAAGCTTTTTGTGCTTACTGACTTTATATGAGAAATACAAATGCTTGATTTTTTTCAACCTACCATCAGCAACTCAGGTCAATAAGCAAGAGGTATGATAGCCTCTCACCCCTACCTCTTTCTGATTGGTGACAGGAAAATGTAAGCTACAAGCACTCAAGTGTACAGAGTATACATGAAAGGATAAACTCAGGGAGGATGCTTAGTATATCAGGTGCTTTCTAGCTTCTAAAAGGCAGGTCAGATGTTTTCTTTCTCTATATTGTCCATATTTCTGTTTCAATTTTACTGAAAAAGCATTGCATCATAACATAAGTTTAAGGTGTGTGTTGTACTAAATCAACATCCGTGCATAATACATTAAGCTCACCACCAAAAGTCTGATTTTAGCCTTCACCATTTAATTGGCCTTTTACCTGGTTTGCCCACCCCTCTCCCTCTTCCCATCTGGTAACCTCTAATTTGATCATATTGACTAAAAATCTACTTTTGTTTCATTTAATTCATTTGTTTGCTTGGTTGCTCTGTAGATCCCGTATGAATGTGAAGTCATGTGATATCTTTCTCCCTCTAATTGATCTCACTAACCATCATTCCCTCTAGGTCCATCCATCTTGTTGCAAATGGCAGGATTTCATTTTTTTTTTAATAGCTGAGTACTATTCCATATACTATTGATGTCATATATTCAAGAAACAAGCACACAGGCCACTGGGAAGGATAAGCCAAGCATGATGGAGCATGATGGTTCTCTCTCATCTCCTGCCTCTTCGGAGAGCCCCATGTTTGATCACTGTGGTTACGCCCAGTGGCCGAAGTTCAAGGGCCACTAACCTGCTCAACTTAGAGAAGGTATTCTGAAGGATGAGCTTTAATTCACTGGTCAGGAATCCCCTTTGGTGTTACAATTCTTAAAGCAATTATCTTCTCTTCCTTCTAGGCTCTGAAGAACTCAGAGAATTCTAGAATGAGGACAAATATGGCTCTCCTATTTTTTGAATGGGAAAGCAGAGGCCCGTAATTGCATAGCTAGTTAGCGGGGAGCCAGCGTTCAAACTGAGATCTACAAAACCCTGACAAGCTCTCTTTGGACCATTGTCACTGTTCGTCTCAGAACATTTAGACTCTGAGTCAGAAAACAGGGTCCTTACTCCTTGTGTTATGGAACTGTTTCAAGCATCTACCTGACAGTGACTAAAGGCATTGGGGTTATCACTCCCGAGGAGCCTGGCTCAGGATTTGAGATGAGACCATGTTGCCATTCCTGTGCTCTTGAGGTTATCTCTTATTTACATTAAAATACACAGTGAAAAACTTCTGTGTCAATTATCTAAATGCTTCAGAAAAATATGGCGGCGGTTGTGGCATTATCCCAGAAGCACACCTAATCATCAGCCCATGGAGTTGAAACACGCTATTCTTACCTGGAAGATGACATTGAACAGAAAATTCCCTTTGCTAAAACGCTTGGGCCACCACTAATATCCTCAAAGATGTAAAATAACCTAAAGACCTTGAACACAAGATGCCAAATGTGGTGTTTTAGTTAAGTAATTCAACTTAATAGTACTTTGAATTATGCACATATATTAAAAATGACAGCAGAATAATGGAAGGGAAAAGTAAGCATTTATATTATTCTTTTTAAAAACATGGATTAAGTTCATACACAGATATTCAATATGCCAGCCGTGCATCATCACTGCATTTTCTGATTCTGTGATTATGTCAAATTGCTTCCATAATGCTTAATTTCCCATATTACATCTAATGTTGGTTTTTAAAGAAATTACAAATAATAACAGTTACTTTCATGGCTGATATGAGTAGATGGCCATACAGTCTATTAGAATGTACTTGCCTTTCCTACAAACCGTAATTATAATGTATAAAAAAAGGACTGCTTTGAAAGTACTGATAGAAAACTGTACCTCATAACAAATTCCTGAACTCTTGGATTGCCTGTACCAGTGGGGAGTATGATAACAAATAAAATGATAGGATGTCAGAGATAAATGATCTCAAGAAAAAAGCCAGCAGGGCTTCAAGAGGTGAAATTGATAGAGGTGACTTTTTAGATAGGCTGAGTAGAAAAGGAGCCTCTGCTAAGGTGACTTTTGGTAGAAATTTGTAATAAAGAAACCAATAGATATGTTACTCTTTAGTAGAAGAGCATGTCCAACTTAATAAGACACTTTCTGTATTAAATGAAACTTTGAAAAAAATCTTAACAATTAGAATACTTTTATCTTCTTAAATAAGAGCTATCAAGCTAAAAAGAGAGAAAAGAGACAAATTGAAACTACTTTAATGAGAACACTGGAGAATCCAGCATGTTAGTCTCCATCCTTGTTGGAATCTAGTCTGAAATATCAGTCAACTCTTTACTTCTATTCCGATTTAGTAATCTTTTATCTGTGTACTGATTACAGGCAAGCAATGTTTTTATTTAGTTATTTATTGAATAGCATTTAAAAAATTTGCCAGTCAAGTTTTACGCTTTGTTCAGTTACTCAAGAATCAATGAAGACATCCCTGTTTCTGCAAGTATATGTGTGTTTGCGTATGTGTGTGCGTGTGTAGAAGGAGAGAGAGCGCAGTTTGCCATCATGAGAAACTTTGTCTACTTAAAATTTAGAATTATTCAGCAACAAAGCATACCTGAAAAAATAAGGAAAATGAAAAATCAAGGAGGAAGTGGCTGCAAACCATTACATTTTCTTATGTTTGCATATGAGTAAACTAATACTGTGAATTTCTGCCTACACTATGAGTTTGGCACTAACATGATACGAATACAAGTGTTGCGTAGCTTGAATGGGGCGTTGCTTTGGTGCTTTGTGTTTTGCTGATGTAATCCTTTAAGACCAGTGGACACGTTCTCAGGGAAGTTCAGCTGCTCCTCTAGACTTGTACTACTGGGGATGGCACAAAGAGGATCTTTACTGATAAAACTTACCCAACCAGGTTGGACAGCATTTGTCTGTGGCCATCATTTTATGTTAAACTTCGATGACACTTCAAGAATAGCAAGCATTTAATATAAATCAAAATGAAACGTGTATCATTCTAGAGTCAGATGTGAGAAAACACGGTATCCTTGAAATTATACTAGCCACCAGTGTTGAAGACAGAGGACTATAGAATGTTGCTATACTGATAACATCAATAGTGCATCCATTTAGTAAGAGTTGCTGAACTAGAAGGAGAAATCCAATTGCTTTAAGAGAAACAGGAGGGTCCTGGTCCTGGCTGCGGGTCTCAGGGCCGGCGACTTGACACAGAGTCCCCTCTGTAGGTGACCCCCGACCCCTAAGCCCTTGCAGTGGGAGCCTCTTCCTTCTTGGGAGGCCTGATACACCAGTGGCTCCCCTCATCCCCTACCCCTGGGAGCTGTGGGTGCAGCAGCAGGAGCAGGGGGAGCCTGGGGGAGGGCCGGCTCTGGACTCTAAGAGTGCCATTTTTCTTCCTCATCCTCTGGAGCTGTCTCTGGGTGGACTCAGCCACCACCCTCTTGTTCTAAGGGTGCCTGTCCTGGAGCAGGACCTGCTGTGGGTTATAGAAGTGCTTTCTCCAGTGACTGAACTTCTCCTCTGTGGAATCAAAGAAGAAAGGAGAAGGGGGAGGGAGGGAGGGGGAGGGGGAAGGGAGGGAAAGTTGAGGGGGAAGGGGGTGGAGAGAGGGGAAAGGAGACACCTGTATTTATTTAGTTGCTTATTTTGGTTTTTCACCTGGCCCTGGGTATTGAACCCTTGTCCTTGAACTCTCTGTGTTTTCTGTGCCAACCTCTCAGCCATCTGACCCACAAGTGCATACCTGACCTTCATAATGTTAATATTACTTTGTTATTTATAGAAAAAATCCTGTTCATTGAGCATATTAAATATCCACAGTAGCCCGTGTGTTTGCAGAAAGTTCGATACTTGGTGGATCTAAGTGGGATCTTGATGAGACAGAAACCAAATTCATAATTTCTGATATGTCTGTCCCGCTGCTGCCTCTGGTACTGGAGACTTCCTGATAGATGCTTTCTCCTGTTTCCCTCCTTTAAGTCTCACCTGGATCTCAAAGCAACATTCAATAAACTAAGTCTCAGAGCACCTTTTAAGAACCTAAGTGTAAGTTCCTACCCTCCATTCTTCTTTTTACAGAGATTTAAAGCTAGTAAATTAGTTCTAGTAAGCGAACAGCACAATGTCTATCACTCTCACAGTCTTTATCAACACTTTCTCCCCAGTAAATATTCTCCTTCTCCTTCAATCATAGAATCAAAACCCTTCCCTCGCATCTATAGACATAAATAAGCATCCATAGGTGATGCTTTATAAACATCAATCCAGTTTGGATTCAGCCAAGCCACCCTGGCACTCTCACACTGATAATAATAAGAGAATGGACTCTACAATGATTAGCTGTACAGATTGGGTGTGTTTGCTTCGCACATTTACTTAGTTCTCTCTTACTAGCTTGTGTTGACGCTCAGGTGTACAGTCTGCCCACGGTCCCTGTTCCAGCAGCCATTTTCAAATCCAAATGGACTTTTGATTTAGTTAAATGAAATCTGTTACAATGTGCCATTAAAATGTGAATGTAAGAGCCTGCCTCACTTCAGGTCAAAAACAGATCAATAAAGCAGAAACTTCTGCTGTTTTCTAACCAAACAGCTTTGCTTGGAGTGTTTTTGAGCAATTAGTTGCTTGGAGGAAAAGTGGAATAAACTGGGGATAAAATGGAATCCCACATTCACAGCTACATACAGTTGACACCTTGTATTTATATGTGAAGAGTCTTCAAAGAGATTAAATTGCATTTGAGAGTACTTTTTAATTTTTCTCCAGAACCACCTGTTAGAACAAAATGATGGTTATCGATGCCATCATTTTATTAGATAAGGAGTTGGGTGGCTGAGAGATGCTGACAAAATAAAAGGTGAGCTAAATACTTACAGATTATAAATCTCTGGTCTGTATAATGATCCTATATTAAATATGAAATTCTCTTTATATATATTTCTCTCATGTATATTAATATTTTGATGACACTAAATACATCCACCCTTCTCCATTTTAATTTCTTATTATTCATGTCCTTGAAAACTACTTTTCCCTATCTAAATTTCTTACACATGAATCTTGAAATTTTGTCAGCATGAAAACATTTGTACTTTTTATAAGAACATGGATCCATATAGAATTTAGGATAACAGTTCTAAAACTCTAAGACTGTCTCATTTTTCAGCATTTCTTTTAAACTGTTGTAAATCTCTCCTGTAATGTTGCTCCCAATTAAGAGCTAACTTAATTGACAATGTACTGTTTGCTTTGAACGCAAGTAGGTGTTTTCCTTTATGCTCTGTACTGGGTCATCAGAAATATATTTCAAGCTGCTTTTGTAAAACTGACCTGGTTATGGTATCTCTCTTATTTTTTTTCTTTTCAGCAATGAATGTGATTTTTGTCTTTCTTAAATAATTACACAAATTTAGTAGGTTTTAAAGATACAAAAATTTTCCTTTGAGACATGATGGGTTTGATTGCTATCATTTATTCTAATTTCAGAATGAGTAAGAAAGCAAAAGAACCATTTTTCCTCCAGTATTACTTGAAAGTCTCATAAGTAGACTCTATTTTTACAACCATATTCCTAGGATATAAGGGTGGGGAGTATTTTGTTATTCTTTTCATTATCATCAACAAATATGGACTGAGATTTTATGACGTTAGGAAAGTAGGAAGCAAAGATGTTTAATTTAGGGTTATTGAAGTCTCAAAACCACATATATACTAGATGGTAGAGAGAAGACATATTCAATATGTATGCCATATATATTGAGTGAAGCTCATGTTTCAGAATCACATCCACTTTCACACTTTCAAAGTAGGAAAGAACTTTTGATATGAACACTATTGGTCAGAGCAAAACCATGCCAATCCAACGTGGCATTGTTGACTTCTCGGGTCCATCAGTTTGACCTTACAAATAAATGGAAGTTCCAGTGCCCTTTCAGATCATAATGATTGCAAGTTTTTGCAAACGCCAAACTAATTCAGCAAAGAATACCAAAGACTGAAGAAACTGGAGAGTATGGGACTTAAGATACACTTTAATGGAAGAGTTAGGGCTATAAGCAGATAGCAAGTAAATGGAAGGAAGTGAGCAAGAAAATAGAAATAGAAAATTGAGTGGCCATTTGGAAAATACTAAGTAGACTCAGCAGGATTGAGTTTAATTTTTCTTTAGATGTTTTGATATAGTGCAAATTGAGAGAAATAGAGGGCAGATTGAACATTTTGAAAGTAGAGTATGCTATATATAAACAGATGTTAAATGTGTGAAATCTTACCGAGAGCAGGTTGAAATTAAGGGATCCAGTTTTGGGTGAGAAAGGAAGAGAACTACACTGATTAAGCATTTACCATGCGCTTGGTTATGGTGGTATGTGCTTAGCATATGGTTCTTCATTTGACTTCAGAAACTGTTGTCAGAATATAAGCAGGATATCATAAGCTCATACACCAGGGCAGAATGAATGGGAATGGAGAGAAAGGAACAGTTTCTGATGACAGAACCTGAAGTCTGATTCTGTTTGATGATTTTTGTATGTTAACATGGGAATGAGTCATGAATATATAAAGGTTGTTGAACTGAGTTTTAAGGCACACACATTCAGGAGCTGGGAAGAGAAAGAAAAATAGCAGATGTGATAGAGGTTTGAAATGAAGAAGGTGAATTGAGATATGCAGAGTTACAGAAACTTATGGATGACTCAGTTTTATTATTAACAGGAAAATTGACCAAAGAGCCCTGATTATTATTCAGGTCCCCCAGCATCTCCCCAGTACTGTCATCATCCAGTTAGTAATCTGGCTGCTGGGTTTTGAAATACATCGCTGTCGCTTTTGCTTACAGAATTAGCTCTTTAGGTCAAGAAAAAAGGTAGGTCATGACTCTTC
The DNA here is from genome assembly GCA_004363575.1 of Solenodon paradoxus. Classification (NCBI taxonomy): domain Eukaryota; kingdom Metazoa; phylum Chordata; class Mammalia; order Eulipotyphla; family Solenodontidae; genus Solenodon; species Solenodon paradoxus. The sequence continues at coordinate 25,578 of RJWH01006474.1, forward strand.
TGTTTTGACAGATTCTGAATTTCTTTTTTAACTATCAGAAAAGGGCTATGAAAGCATTTGCTGTATAACAGTGGAACATACAAAGTCTCACTTAAGTCTTCAATGACATCATCTGCCAGTACTCTCTCATAAAAATCTTTCTCATTCTTTATTTTTTTCTTTTCCATTAGCCTTTTCTTTTGCTCAGTTCATGGGAAATAGAACCAATGAAAAACTAAGGAGACAGACTGAAAACAGCAACAAAACCAACCTTGTTATTTGGATAGTATGAGATAGTGGTATCTTGGTTACTCCCTGTTATAGTCCCAAGAGTGTCATTTAGTACCCCGAAATCACACTTCCAGTACACATAAATGGGAGCATGAACATAAAAATCACAGAATCTGGGGAATAAAAAAAATCTCATGATAATGTAGTCAGTAAGTGTTCTTTGCAAATCCCGCTATTCTAGGGAAAATAATTTCTCGTTTCAATGGTAAGAAAGTACATGTCACTTGAGACCTGACTCAAAGATTGAAGACTATTGTTAATTTTTACCTAATCACATTCTCACTTAACATGTTGAAAAAGTTTTTTTATTTTTGTTCCTAGATCCAACAGAAACCCAGATAGGTGTAGTTTTTATCATTAGTCAAATACATATAAGCTACAAATAGTGGAAATTTAATTAAAAGAAGTGATAATTGCATTCCTGGGTAATTTTAGCATCAGATGTATTGTCTTTAGGTAGGAAATAAATGACTCCTTCAGGCATTTGTGCTATGATTTATTAGAGAAAGGTGACCCTTTGAAAAGTGAGACATAGAGGAAATTAAAACTACATTTATATCATTAATAGGGCATAACATCACATATTTAAAAATGCCTATTGTATTTGTTTCTTAGTCATGGTCTTTTATTTATGCACATGATAAGTAGATAACCTGACTCAATAAAAGAAATGTGCATTTGGAAATGAATATTTACTATTGCATCATGTGTATTTAAAATGGATTTTTCTGCACTTTTGTTTATAACAACAAAACAAAGCAACAGATTTGGTGTAAATGCTGACCTACAGTCTAACTTCCACAGGAGATAGAAGGAAGAATTGCGTTAAGCACACTGACAGCACACAGTGATATTATATAATAACATATTAACTGGATCATGTTGTGATTTTTATGTGTTTTCCAAATAATGTTAAAGAGGGATATTTCCATTTAAGTCCAAAGAACACATGGGATAAAAGAAGGGACACACTGCTGGGATATTATCTGTTCTGATATTTGTGAATCAAACTGGTTTTGAAAATAATACCTGGCATGTAGGGAGCATTTGATACTTATTTACTCAATAACTTACTGTACAATTACTTATCCTGCTTTCAGTGATTAGCTGTAGTATTTTTCCAGTGTATATATTTTATTATTATTAGAGCATATCATGAATCCTGAAATAGGGAAATATGATAAAAAAAAAGGCAGTGGGAGTTTGGGGGGAAGAAAAGGTAGTGTACATTATTTAACTCAATGCATGGAGGTTTGACGAAGACCATTTTTAAGAGTGGGCAACAGAAAAATTATAAACTCAGTAGCTAAGAGAGCAATACTATTTGTTATCAAATCCGTATTATAATACTGGCTTTTAGACATACTTAACTGTTGTTCGTCTTCATACAGATGAAAGCTTTGCTGCCCCAATTGACCTAGGGTCAAGATATTGAGTATTGAGTCTATGCTTTTTTGGCACCCAGTTTCCTCCGTGACAGACGTGGAGGGGCTCTGAAGTGAGATCTTCAAAACCATTTTCACTAGAAATAAGATAATTGAGCTCTACACAGGAAGACAGCTATGTGCTGACCAATTGAGTGAAAGTATGAATACATGAACGGACTCATCTATTTCATGAGAGGGTGCAGAAGATAAAAATAATGATGATCAATGATGATAAATGATAAATGATAAATGATGATAAAACACTTACAGAATGCTTTCTATGTGCTAGGAATTGTTCCAAGTACATTTATTTATTTAAGGCTCACAGTAACACAACAGGAAGATTACTGTTATCTACATTTTACAGATAAAGAAATTGAATCACAGAGAGGTTAAGCAACTTACTTAATATCATAGAGTAGCAAGTGTTCAAATCCATGGAAAACCTTGTTCATATTAATGTAATGAACAAATAAATGATAAATATGATAAAGTGAATGAAATATCATCTATCTCTGCATCTTTATTTTGATTATGTTTCTAATAATATGTGAAGCATGTAGGAGGAGTCAAGTGAGGAATAAAGCATAGTACTTCCTTTGAAGCATATATGGCTTTGTCAGAAAAACATACTGGCACATAATAAAACACTATTCTACATTTAAGTGCTTTGTTTAAAAAAGAAATGAAATATAATGGGAAGTCAGATCACATGATGAGATCATTGTAACTTGGAATGGTTGTTAAAGGCTTTATTTAGAAGATGGGACAAAAATAAAAATATGTAGGATAGATAAGTGAGGATAGGAAAAATTTTAGGTTGGTAGGAAGATTAGGACATGCATGAATTATAAAGACAGATGTCAACGTCAAGATAAATCTGAATACAGGGTTTGGGATCAGCAACTGAAAACTGGCTTAGAATCTGATGATACAGTTTTAGAAGGTGGCTTAATCTACTTGGATTACTGTAAAAAGGTATCATAGACTGAATGGCAGTTCTGGGAGAGTTAGCAAATACCAGACAACATACACTGGGTAGATGAGCACCATCATTCATTTCTCCTAGTTCTGGAGACTGGGAAGTCTAAAATGGTTTCCTGGCTTCCAGATGGTCATCTTCTCAAATCCTCACATGGCAGAGAGCAAAGCGAGAAGCTGACTCTCTTATGACACAAATCCCATTGTGAGGGCTCCACCTTCAAGTCATAATTATCTCCCAGAGACCCCCTCTCCAAATACTATTAACATTGTCTCCCAAAGATGCCCCTTTCCAAACATTACATTGGGGTCTAAGGTTTCAACATATGAATTTGATGACTGGTGGACACAAATGTGCATTCCACAGCTGAAGTTATTGAAAACAGAGTAGAGTCTGTGGTCTATTTTGAAATTGGTTGTGGATGTTTCTGAGAAGACCAGGTAGTAGGTGGGACGTGTATGATGATGATAACAGTGCTAGCAAAGGATTCATCTTCTGTTGGATACAAGACAAAATAGTACAGGGATTGATGAGAACATGAGCTAAGGGATGGTGCTGAGGTCTGGCAGTCATTCAGGAATGGGTTCATGAGCACCTCATTTGGAATCATGACAGTGAGAATAAAAATTAAGAAAAAGAGAGAGAACCTGTAATGTATTTGATAGCTGAATTTAGTCATTTACCTTTGCCCATAAGTTAGAAAGCTCATAGTGAATTCCTACTGGATATATTCTGAAGTGCAAAAAAACAACTTTGTAATGTGGTTGCGAAATATGGTGGCTGCCTGCTCCCACATCGTTCAGACTGTTGTCACTGTAAATTACTGTACAAATACCTTATACCGGGAAGCTCTCTGGTGTCAGACACAAAATGTGTGCAGTTGAAACAGTGGAAACTGGATAGTCTCAGAAAAAAAAAAAACGAACCCAAACAATTTCATTCTAAGAACATTTGGTAGAAAAATATTAATCAGCAGTCAAAACAATTCACCTGCATAGATCCTCTGCAGTACCTATGTCTAATTATGCTGCCACAGATTAACACTCACTTCAAAAAACCAGCCATAACATTTTGCATGCCTCACACATATATTTCTCTTCTATTTTGTAGATGTTGTGTATGAAGCTATTTTTTTATATTAGTGGCAAATTGCTTTAATTAGAAAACTATGCTCCCTTAAATTTTCACTAGAAAAAAAAGTTTCTGGTAATTTTGAATTGTTACAGTCACTCTATTTTTTCAGATATGAATATCCTAGAAAAGCAAAAGGTGGCAAACTTTTCCAGGGAAAGGCTCTTGCTCCCCTGAAATTCAGTTGTGCTATAAATGCATAGGTGTCAAAGTGTGCGCTACACATTTTTTTGCTATAATATTTAACTAAGGCCATTTCTGCTATCAGTAGCAGCACATTTTTCCTCTTTTTGCCTAGACTAGAATTCAAAGCAATATCATTTCTGAAGAGTTTATGCTGAAAATTAAGGGATGGTATTTGTCCCATGGGGCAAACTGAAGGGAAGAAAAGAGTGATGTGCACTAAATCTGTGAACCTTTGGATGTGCTCAGCATTATGTATTTTCCATCTCCATGCATGACTTCCCTTCATGAATAACCCTGGAGGATGTCTCTGGCTGTCAGTGAGCTATGAAAGAATAAAAAGAGAGAGAGCTGTCCACATTTCTATGATGTATCCAACAGAAAGACTGAAAGGTAAAAAAATTAAGGGCTAATTTTTGTACTCGAGTGTTGTCTTGCTTCTCAACCATGGCATGCTGGAGAATTATAATACAGTTGACTCATATTCTCTTCTTCCATTCACCTCTTTGTCTCATCATCTCCACATGTTTCAGGCTGGAGGATAAGGACTAGGGTATGTTTTTTCCCACTGAGTTTCTCCTTGAACTCTGTAAGAAGAGAGCTGAGAAGAGAAAAAAAGAGTCAAGTTAACTTAAAGCTGGCTTGGGAAGGACACAAAACTTGACTTTGTTGACTTCTTACATCTCATTTATTGCCTTTCTATCATCTGCCAGTTTGCCTTCTTCCCAATTTTTATGGACTTCATTGTGTTCCAGTCAAATTCATCTGTTGAAGTCCTAACTGCCCAGTACATCAGAATTTGACTATATTTGGAGACAGTGCCTTTAAAGAGGTGACTGCATTAAAATGAAGACATTTGGATGGACCCAATGCAATTGTACTTAAAAGAAAAGGCACTTTGGACACTTCAAAGGAAACGCTAGGAAGGTGTGTGTATAAGAGATGACATGAAAAGAGCAGCATGGGTGACCATCTACAAGCCAAGGAGAGAGGCATCAAAAGAAGTCAGCTTTGTCGGCACCCTGATCTTCAACTTTCAGCTTTCAGAACTGTGAGGAAATAAATTTTGGTTGTGAAAGCCACTCAGTCTGTGGGACCTTGTTACGGCAGCTCTAACACACTAATATACCAATGTTCTCATGATGTTGAAGCTCCCCATCATTTTAGCCACAAGTATCCTCCCATCTACTCACAAGACGTATTGCTGGTGCCTATTCAGGGTTATCTCATTAAGTGAATTCACAGTAAAATAATTAAATCATGGACTTTTTATCTCACCAAATTTCCTAAGAGCAAATACCTTGTAAGTGACAGACCTGGGATGAAAACCTGGATTTTTCAATTCTTCACCATAAACATGTTCCAAACAGCTCATCTTACCACTCTTCCTCTGATGATGGATGCACCATCAGAAAACTGAGAATATGAACTGTGTTGTTTTAGTTTTTTATGGTATTACTTTTACTAACTAGTCTGTTGGTGTTTTTTCATGTGACTGAATCAACTCATTGAAGCTTCCTGCTGTAGTGGGGGAGCCCATTGGACAATGGTGCAGAACTTTTGGTGACTTGGTAGAGGGCAGGGTGTATTGGCATTTATTTGAGGAATGGACATTCTGCTCATATGGGTTTCTATTATTTTGTAAAGTTACCTCCATAAGTATTAAACGGATTTTAAAAAGAAGCCTGTTATTTGTTGTAGATATGTCAGAAAAGGTGATGATTCTCCACATCCCATTGCATCTTCCTGAGGAGGAACATCAAGCGATCTTGAAAAATTCGATGAGCTGCACTTTGGGGTCTGACCTTTTCTCTGGCCTCCTTGCTTTTCCCAAACACACTCTTTTCTTTTTAATCTTATATGCAATTTATTTATTTATACTTGCATAAGGTTATATATAGTTTATTGATTTAGAAATATTGATTTGTTTGATTCATGTTTTATGAAGTGGTTTAGTTTAAGCTGTTTATACACATATTTGACATCAATATTTTTATAACCAATAGGTAGTTTTCTAGAGAATGTCCACAGAGTATCAGTAAGAATTGTGACTGTTAAATCTCATTCTTACCACAGCACCATGTCATTCTCAACCCATAGATCTGGCAGCATTCAATGAGGAAGGCCATATTTCATCATAATCAGTGTAACAGTCTCTTAACTTATATCCACATGAAATCTACAGAGACATTAGTGGGGGAAGTAGATCTGAAATATGCAGCAATAATATCTGAGACCAGCCTATGAAAGTTCACCAAGCTTACACAGTTTAATGCCACTTGTGGCGGACATCTATACTGTCCCTCCACAAAGTGAGTTTCTAGCTCTGTTGGAATTTCTACTCTGTTGAAATTCTCTTGGGAAGACTTATACGAGATCCAATCCATAGTCGTGGCCTGACAGTCCTTTGGAAAAGCAAGTCAAGTAGTGAACACAGGACAAATAATGAACGATGGCAACCCACTGGTATGATCATATGCGTCTGTTATAAGATATACGAGTGGTTATATTGAGTATATTAATGCGAACATTTAGTTTAGGTCAAATGGATAATTTTAAATTTAGTCTTTTTTGTTTTGCTGTGTAATTCTATAATATAAGTAATGTGGAAAAGGCTACCCAATGATCAGTTTCCACATTATTGTGTTCACATTATTTCTGCATTATTATTATACATTAAGAAGTAAGTGTAAAGGCATTCATTTTAGGTTAGGCTGCTAGAGATTTAACAGTGATTTAACATCTTCACGTCTATATATTTTTCTTGAGATGTATCCTTGCTAATTCTAAGTAGGATGTCATTGAAGAAGTCATCTAATGCTTACAAATACCTCACATAGCTGGTATTCTTGTTTGTTGAATTGGTGTACATTAATCAATCTCTCTATATCAAAGTTACGTGTACTCAAAGTTTAAGAAGACAAATAGTTCTTAGGAGGTTTGTTAGGGAAACGAGTCTCTTTTACTCATACTTTTGGGCAGATTATTATGAAATTTATTTCTATGTCCCTAAGTAACATGTTTTATTGCCAGTTGTTGATTTGTCAAACTTAGACATGATGTATTGACTTCCAGCTAAGAAATCTGCAGATTTAATTCTCTTTCACCACTCCAGCTCTCTATGCAAGTCTCACTTCCCAGCTCATATCCTGTTGATAAGAGTTAAACACAATGGATAGTTGAGTGATGTCATGAATCTTGATAATTATACTTTCTTTGCACAATTTTATGCTTCTCCCTGGAGCTCATAATTGCTTGTATAGCCTCTCAAGATACCAAGATACATTAGGAATTCTATCAGCTTCATCTTCCTGAGGAAATCTCTTCTTAAAGAACATTCTGCCCTACTGCAATGTTTTCCTTCTTTGCTGGGACACAGCTGTTATTACAGAAACTTCCTTCATCATCACCTGGGAATTGTTTTTGCTTCTTTAGTGAGTACACACTTCCATTTCTTATCTTCTGCTTTCTTGGCTTGTACCTTCATTTCAGTGAAGCTCCTCCTTGTAGATCTTTGAGAATGAGGGGTAAAGTTCAGTCACACTGCATGTTCGAAATGGCCTTTCCCATCACATTTAATTTTGACGAGGTACATACCTCCTTTCTTCAGTACTTTAAAATTATTTATTTCTGACCTTAAGGTTCTGGTTCTGATTTCTGAAGTATGAGGATATTCTGTTTTTGTATATTATCTGTTTCTTTTCCCCCTCACTATTCTCTTTGTTCCCAGGACCCTGAAATTTTTTAATATAACTTAATGGTCATATATGTTCTGTTTTTTCTTTTCATTATGATGTCCTGTAATTCTGGGCTATTTTCTTGAAAAAAAATCTCAGTTGTTTTCTCTTCCTTTTCAATGCTTTATTTTTTTCCCCTGTAATTTCCGTGGTATTAAATATCTTGAACAATTTGTTCTTTTCATTCGCTCTGAATTTTTTCTATTATCTTTTTGTAAGTTCTGAGAGATTTCCTCAATTTTATCTGTCCACACTTGTACTGTTTTTCACTTCCGAAATCATGTGTTTAATTTCAAAGAGCTCTTTTAGTTAGTTGGTTGGTTAGTGTTTTTCTGGAATGCTAGCAGCACAGTTTCTGTCTTCATGATGCGGTAGCTTAACAATCCTCTTTGAGTGTATTAATGATTTTTACATTTTCTTCTCTTTGTGTAGCCTTTGTTCCCAGTTGCTTTCTTTTGTACTTGAGACTTTACTCATTTGTTGATAATTTTTATTTGTTGCTTCCCTTTAAGAATGGTGCTTAAAACGCCATTGTAAAGGTCTACAGGCAATGTTAGGGTTGGTGTACCAAGAGTTTTAATGTAGGGTGATATGACTGGGCCTCTTTTGGGTAAACCGCTGATGCTGTCTCTTCCAGCTCTTCCCTCAGAACTGCTCAGATTCTCCAAAGGAGACTCTTGAAATGTTCTACATGTGGGTAGAAGGTCTAGCAATTGACAGTGTTCTGAGATCAGAATGGAGAAAGCAGACTGAGGTCTAAGAATCTAGGAAGCATTTGGTACAAATCCCTCTGTCTTTGGTATCAAACTTCTACTCTCAACTGTTTAGGTTTCCCCAACTCCACACACACATCCCAATCCAGAGTCTCTTTCTTTTAACTTCTCTCATAAACACAACTTCAACCTTTTGCTGGGCTAGGAGAGAGGATTTGAAGAACAGCTGCCCCAAGCCATCCTTCTTATTTTAGGATATCCCCTCATCATTTCCAAAGGGAACTGGTGTCACCAATTCCTGAGCGTTTTTGAAATTCAGTTGAATAAGATTTATTTTTGACATTTCCCCTTATCACTTTAGAATTTTCCTTCTCCGGTAGTTAAGTCATTGTTACCAGCTCCTCTCTCCCCAAATTTTGCTGCTATTACCTCCTGTCTTTCCATCTTTTATTCGTAACCCTAAAGACTTGACAACATTTACTTGTTATGCTACCCTTTTATTTTATTGTGTATATTTTTGCACTCTAAATTATTTTTTAAGAAGTAGAAAGTATAAAACAATTAGACTATCCTGATTAGAGTTCTACATGGATTTTCGTTATATAACAGACCATCCTTTGGTTTATAGCTACATATGAAAGTGTAAGTGACTATCAATTCACTTCTTCGCTATTTATTATTATTTATTGGCATACTCTTTCTTTACTGTTAATTTAATTCCATAGGGGATGCATCCCTTTATGGATCTCCTATGGCAATTTTTCCTCCCCCTCATTCACCCTGGAGACGAATGTCCTCAAGTCTAGTGGCATCTAATTATTTTATTTGGTCACACTGACTTTCCTCTTGGGAGAAATCCAGGGCAGTGTATTCCAGGGAAGTGTGTTTTGGCCTGTGCCAGAAATGTTTCCCTTTGAGATATTAGCTGTTCTGAAACAGTAGGAACTTGGTAGTAGTAGGAAATGACGTGTGTTTAATTGATTTTTCAAAAGCCTCCTTTAAGTGTGTTGGCATTAACAACCAGAGAGGTCTGATCACACTCTTTGCATTCCATGCGTAGAAATGATACAGGCTTTACTAAATAAAGGTGTTCTTGTCTAGTATGTATTTTTCTTAGATTTTAGGGAAGGAACATCGCATTGTAACATACATTTAAAGTGCGCATCATTGTAAATTACCATCTGCACAGAACACATTGAATTCACCAGTAACAGTTTAATCCTGTCCTCCAGCTTGTAACTGACCCCTTTGACCCCCACCCTCCCTCTGAGAAAAGGTTTTAAATGAATGCCTTGTGTCCTCTCTGCAGTGATGTGTGCGTTCTGTTGAGCTGTTGGTCAGGTGTTAGGCATATTCCTAAGGCTCTTCCATATTCAAAAGAGATAAATATTTCTAACATGTTAGTCTTAAATCCTGACTGACTGACTTACTAGTGTTTTGGTGTGATCTGAGATAATGTATTATAAAGACATCTTTAAGCAGAAAGCGCCACACAATCCTTTTTCTTTTCTCACATTTCTTATTTTCTTATTTTTAAAGTGTTATTGAAGGAATGTTGCATTATAATATCATAGAGGTTTAAGCTGTGCTTCACTGAAGATTAACATCTGTATAGAATGCGTGAAATTCACCACCACTGGTCCATTTCTTCCATCACCAGACTATTTGTCCCTTTTATGCCATTTGTCCACCCTCCACCCCTTCCATTTTGGTAAACAATAATTTGATTTTATAGACTAAAAGTTTATTTGGGTTTCATTTGGTTGGTTTTCTTGGTTTCTGTATATGCTGTATATGATTAAAATTATATGATGTTTGTCTTTCTCCTCTGGCTTATCTTACTATTTTCTATGTTACACTTTGAAACATGTTCTCTTTTATACACATTACTTTAAAAAGCTACATTTAGAAAAAAGAGTAAAAATGTCTTTAGGCTTAGGGTTTAATCAGTTCTCTAAAAGTGAGTTTTTAAGGTTCTGGGGTGGTCCAGATTCCTGTTAGCATCGACATATATCTGGACATGGCTAAGTTAGATGCAGGAAACAAGCATCCAGGCTTTCAGATCAATCCTCATCTGAAATGCGAGTTTGGGGATGAAAGAAACTTAGCAAGCAATTTTTTTTATCCATATGCACCAAACAATGAATCAAGATGAATTGCAAGCACTTAAGAATTTGCTGTGTTTATCCGGCCAGCGTTCATTTGAATAGAAAATCACCATCTGTCAGTATTTTGGGGGTGAAGAAATGATTTTAAAATCCTATTCTAGAGGAGTTGTCTAACTTCTGTGGGAGCCTCTTTCCAAATTGTAGTTGATTTCTGACAGTCTTGCCATTCATTTGGACCTTGGAGTGAGGTCCTGCAGAAGTTAGATTTATCAAAATTAATACTATTTTGCAATATCTACGTGGTTTATGTTTACAGAAAAAAAATAAGAATGTATTTCAAAATGAAAGAATATTTATCATGCAAATATTAAAAAAAAATCCTATACTCGGAAGCTGGAAGTCCAGCCCTGTCCCCTAGCCCCCATGTACTAACTGCTGGCAGTGCAAAAGCACTATTTTACCTTTATGGAATCTAATTAATACCAAATTTAATCTGTGATTAAATGAAACCATGTGTTTCAAAGCAGAGGTACTTCATCAAAAATGCTTTATGTAATTTATATTATAGAATGGTGCTAGAAACAACCCATGGACAAGTAATTACCCTGGCAAAAATTACAGATGAATGAAGCAGGTGAAAAATAATCCCGTTTAGGTTTTCCAACTCTATAATGTTGCTGTTCAACAAACTTGCTGCATTCTAATCGATGAAAGAGATTTTCTTGATGGTCACCATTACCGAGGTATAATTTGCATAAATTACAGTTTATTCATGTGTACAATTCAATGTTTTAGCTAATACGTTCAACTATATAGCCACCATAATCATCATATAGAATCTTTACGTTATTCCAAAGAGTTTCTTTATAATTCTTTTCAATCACTTCTCTCCTTCAAGCTCTGGCCATCACTTAGCTGCTTTCTAGAGCTGCAATCTGCTTTTTGAAGACTTTTTATACATGGAGTTGTAGAAATGAGGTCTTTCGTTTGTAGAATACAAGGTCTAGAATCTGAATTTGTCATTTAGCATGGTGCTTTTGTGCTTCATGTAGGCTGTTGTGTCAGGACTTTTTTTTTTTTTTTTTTAAATTGCTGAGTAGTATTCCTTTGTGTGGACATACTGTGTCTTATCCATTCTCAAGAAGGTGGACATCTGATTTCCTCCAGTTTTCACAAGTTAGCATAAAGCTTCTATTAAGTTGTCTTTGTGTAGACACCTGTTTTAATTTCTCGGGTAAATTGCTAGGAGTGGAATTGCTGGGTCTCAGAATACTGTATGCTTAATCTAACAAAAAACTGCCAAACTGTTACCTAAAATGACAAAAAGCAAAAATGTCTATTTTTGTGTTTCTACTGGTAGTAATAAGAGTTCTAGTTACCCCACATCGTCACCAAGACATGTGTGTCACTGTTTTCATCTTCCCATTCTAACAATGGTCTGATAGAATTTAAGTATTAATTTTCATCCCCTTATTACTAATAATGATGACCATCGTTCTTGTGCCCTTAACCACCTAAATCTTTTCTTGAGTGACGTTAAGAGTCTGTTGAAAGACTGTTTCAATTTTCATGGTTTGTTTATATTCAAATTTTTGAGTTTAAAAGGTCTTTATATATTCTAGACAGAAGCTCTTTCAAAGATGCATTTTTTATGTTGTCTCCTAGTTTGTGACTTGTATTTTCATTTGTTTTATTTGTGTGTGTGCGTTTTTTTTTTTTTTTTTTTTTTTTTAAGGGAAAAGTACAGGCAGGAATGCAGTTAAGTAGGCAGGCAGAGAGGAGAGGAAGATTTTGGTCATTTCCTGCTGGTCCCAGATAATGAACCCTGGGCCTGCGGTATATGTGGACCACGATCAGCCAAAGGCAGCGTACTTATTCACAGAGTCACCAGGGCTCACCTTAGTTGTGTTGCTTGAAGCGTAACATTTTAATTTTAATAAAGCTGAACTTAGTCAATTTTTTTTCTTTTACACTTGGTACTACTTATGCCCTATTTAAGAAATTGTTGTCTAACTGAACTGCCATGGGTGGTAAAGTGTTTTACCTAGAAGTTCTATAATTTTAAGTTTTACATTTAAGTGGTGACACATTTTGAATTATTTTTTTATTTTTATTTTTTAAAGGAAAGGTGCGGACAGGAATGAAGGCAAGTAGGTAGGCAGGAAGAGAGAGGAGGAAGAAGCACTTTATTCACTTTTATTTAGTTGTTCACATTGATTGTTCCCCCAGGGCTTGAACCCAGGACTTCTGAGTATGTGTGGGACTGCTCCCCGGTGTATTAGACTGTTAGGCCACCAGGGTGAGCCCTTGAGTTAATTGTTTTCTTCACTGGTACGAGGTAAAAGTTGAGTTCCATTTTGAGGGGGAGGCATACAAATATCCCAGTTCAGTCAGGAAAGGATGACCTTATGCACAGATAGACTGGATCCAAGATGTTGGGAAGGAGCAGGATGTTGAGTTCTTGTGGCAAACACATCCACCTGAGGAAGAACAAATGATGCAACGTGAACAGTGGTCCAAGCAGTGCTCTACTGTCACTCTCATAGATGCATAGCTCTCGGATGACATAAATTTAATTTCTTTACTGCATCCTTTTGCTTACTCCTTGATTAGACTATGCCTTACTTGTATAATCTAGAGAATATCCGAATTTCCTATCTCAATGTCCTCATCAAAAATGGGGATTAAAGTTATATGTGCCTCATAAAGTTCAGTTTTTTCATATTATAAAAATGTATTCCTATTAAAACATCAGAGTTGTTTTAGGAAATTAAGCAGTGATAGTGTATCAAAACATGCCACATCCCATTTCTCTATATGCACCAATGCCCATATCCTGGTTTATTGGCTGTGCCTTACAGAGTTTCTAAAGGAATAAAGCAAATAATACACAGAAGGCACTCAGATGGTAGACATTATTATGAGCACCTGTTCTTTCCCAGTGACTGTCTTTGCAGCTAGCCCACTTAAATAGGAAACCGACTTCATAGGATCTTTCAACATTATGTTATTGCTCCTCCTTTCCTCTGAGCAATGCAAATGGAAGTACAACTATCCAGCTACTTTCCTTGGATTAACAACTCTGGAAGGGGTTCTTCTAACTCAGTAGTTTACTGAAGACATAAAAAAATGATTAATTCAGAGCAACTGAGCTCACATCTTGAAGTTAATTATATACCTATCAGTAAGCCATTAAGCATAACCACAGTTAAAATCATATTCAGATAAATGTATCACCCTCCCACCCAGTGTTTATTATCGATTTATTTTTCTAGAAGTGTTGAAAAAACACTGCCAGTAGAGCTAAAGATATTGTTCTTATTTTCATCCCTTTCTGTTTTCTCACTGTCTTTGTTGTTCGTTGATCCACTTCTGTGTTCCATGCTGGGTCAGTACTTGCTGATCTTATCAGCTTCATACCAGCCTTGTTGCTCCATGATTTAAGAAAGATCTTGAAGACTCTGTATGCATTTCATTGAGTGTAACAATTCTCTCCTATATTGTTATTACAGATATTTAAGCAATGTCCCCCATTTTCGAAAATTGCTGTCACCGCATATTAAAGAATGTTTTCTTTACATACTTTTGTTCAGTGAAAACCTCTGTAGAACTCTGGACAGCACAGTCCCATAATTGGTGGGGCTAAGTATCAGACGAAAATGGGAGTCTGTTTTCAAAAATGATGAAAACTTTCAAGACAGTAACAGCAGAATATTCAACTACGAGGAGTCTTCTAAACAAGGGTCCTGTGCATCTATACAAGTTTCGTATCTTGAAGTTGGCTCTTCTACTAGATTTTGGTAGAAAGGGAAGAACACAACGTGGAGTACTCCTTGAAAGGGTCTCATCTATTGCTTAGAAAACATTTAACTCAGCTCACTCATACTTTTACTACTGGTTTCTTCATGTTCCATCTTTTGCTACCTTACGCACCTCATTGGTAGCTCATAGTGGAATATCTACTTGTTGCCCTAATGCTTTCTGTGGTTTAATTATTTTGTAGACACGTGTTTTTGGATTACAAAGGAGAGAAATGTAAACTGCATGCTGCTAATGTTATATATTTATTGAACATCAACCAGTGCATAACACAGGTCATAGCTACAGGGTCATAGTCCTTATAGTGGTGTGGTTATTTTTCTGTTCCTGGTTCTATCTGCCACCTGACCTGAATCGCATCTTCTCTCTGTACCATTCCTCAATTTTAATGCCAGTAAACATGGACATGGTAAGATAGAATTGTTATTGCAGTGAGAATAAAATAGATTTAGGATGTTTGGAACTGTACTTGACGCGTAATATATGCTCGATTGTTAGTTATTACACTTGGTTCTATAGCTAGACCAGGAAAAGGATGTAATGTTCCTACACTTAAATGTCATGCCCAGCCTTTGACTCTATAGAATTTTTGTGCCAGTACAAATTGATTTTTTTCTTTGTCAAACATAAAGCAATAAATATAAATCCTGCCTGTACTTCAGGATTAAAATCTATTAAAATATATGATAACTGCTTTGGAATCTCTTATCAAGGGGCCAGGATATAATTATTTGTGCATGTGTATATTGGAGATGGTAGAAACTGGTCAGACAGTCTGCCTGCCTTCCTGCCTTCCTTCCTCTCTTTCTCCCTCCCTCTCTTTTTTCCTAACATGATCTATACTCCATCATCATCATCGTCATCATCATCATCAATATAGCTAATCTATCTTGGAGGTGGAAGATAGGGGCACTGTGCTAGACCTTAGAAATTCATTGCTTTCACATTCTACTAAAGGAGAGAAATAAGAAAATAGGACATATAAAATGGGATCATCTATGGAAACATAAAGTAGGGATACAAAATCTAACCTGGATTGAGGGGTCTCTTGGAATTTGTTTTAGAGTAGGTGACTTCTTATTTTAATTGATGTAACATTGAAATACAACACACTGTAAGTTTTATATGTACAGATTTACTCTTCATCAAATATGTGATAACACTCCACACCCACGGTTGAATTTGTAATACTGCTTCACCATTGTCCATTGGACCCCTATTACCCTTGGATCTCATACCCTAATTTTCCCCTCTCTGGTAACCTCCATTCTGTTGTCAATGTTCAAGGGTTAGATTTTATTGCTGTTGTTGTATCTGTTCATTTTGATTTTTATTCCATGTAGGAATGAGATCATCTGGTATTTTTCTTTCTTCTGACTTATTTCACTTAGTGTAATCTCCTCTAGTTTTCTCCATGTTTTCACAAATGGCAAGATCTCATTTCTTTTTATAGTTGAGTAGTATTCCATTGAGTATATGCTCCATCTATTTTATACAATAGAGAAAGTGACTACTGAATGGGATTAATCAGATTAAACCAGGAGAAAATGGTGTCCCAGATAGAAAGAATAACACATGTGATATGCATTCATGCTTTTTAAAAATTCCACAGGCAGTACTGGCATAGAATGAGGGTAGAAAAAAAAATCTAAATAAAATTGCATATTCATTTAGAAAATCTGAAAGCAGAAAATTCAATGCTAATCTTTTTAGTTCTCCTTATTCTCTGTTTTATGCTTGCATCTAAGTTCATCAGTCTGTCCTGGTGAGGAGCCTACCAGTGTCCTGGTGCTTTACTGAGACACCGAGTTTAACTTACTAATTCTGGTCAATGATTTTCTCTTTGAAAGTTACACATTGACCGTTTATCAGTTATTTTACTTTTCTTCTCAGAATTGGTTCCTTGCCTATTTTTGCTCAATCTCATTGTGTAAGAGAATAATCTGAGATATTCAGTTTAGATTAATTGTTCTAGGTTTCATTAGAAAAGAAATTATTGATCCTGGATTAGAACTCCAGTTTTGACTGCAAGGTTATATTTCTACCTTGTTTCAATACGATTTAAAGACATTATTCATATCTCATTTTGTCTTTTGAGTTACCTCTTAATTCTTACTCCATTTGTTATTCCTCAAAAGACAAAAAAAAAATGTCTGTTGGGGGAGATAAGGGTTTTGGTGATTGTTGTAACCAGTCCTCAAAGATGGTCCCTGCAATTCCTCCATTCCTTGAACTGCATGTCACTCCTTAGAGGAAGAGGTAGAGTTACATCCCCTCCCTTTCAATCTGGCTCCACCTGTAATTTCTTTGACCAAACGGGTATTCTGAGATTTCTGAATCCAGGTTAGAAGGACTAACAGCCTCTATTCCTTTTTCTTGGGAAAATAACTCTTTTGATGTTATTTTGCTGTCTTGCAACTATTGTGCTATATAAGTAGGAGTGCTTCGGTCTCCAGTCCATAAGTTTCCAGTCAATAGTATCAACTTTGAGTCCAGGAGTGGGGACTGTCAGATGTTCCAATGTAGTTGAGACCCCAGACAACTGTAGACCCAGTCAATATCCTGTAGAAAGGAAGAAATAACTAGTTGATTCCAGTCAACCTGTAGCAACATGAGAGATACCTAGATGGCTATTATAAGTCACTAAATTTGGAGATGGATGATTACACAGCAATTGAAGACTGAAGATATTACCTCTGCAACTAGATTTATACCCTCTTTCTATATTTTGAATGATGAAACATGCAAAAAAAAAAATTCCATGTTACTTACTGGATAGACTAGCTTATTATGTCAAAGTAGCAATGATTTTTGCTGCAGTAGAGAATTTCTGAAAATAATTTTTAATGACCAGAAGTCTAGTTATCCTGAGCAGAGTCAAAATGAAAGTGACAGTGGAATTTATAAAGCCTCATTAATTTGGGAAGAGTGCTTGATCTAGAAGCAAAGGAACTTGGATCAGCTTGTTGAATATCCTTTTGTGTCTTAAAAAATACTCATTGTTTGACATTTGGGATTTGATTTTGAGCTAACATGTCTAAGGAAATTAGCCTGTTATGACCAAGACACAGAAGAGAAGCAGAGTGCTAGAGACGAGGAGATTTTAGGAAGAGTTTCCTGCTGGGGGACTCTACAGCTGACATTTAAGGTTAAGGAAATTAAACTGCAGTACTATTTCAAAGATACATTTTCCTTAATTATGATCAACATATTTTCCAACCAGAAATTGGGACATCTGTTTGACAAACATATATAATATTGTAAGGGAGAGTGGGGTAGAATCATCAGGAAAACAAATATCATCAAGGCATAAACACAGAGATATAATGTAGGTGATCATAAAACATGGTTAAAATTTATAAAATGCTTACTACATGCCAGGTACTATACAAAGTATGATACTGACTCATTCAATGTTTACAAAAACTGTTGTTCTTTCTTCAGGTTTTATAGTAATCCCTAATTTACAAATGAGGATATTGAGGCAAAAAATGTAGATTTCAGAGCAAAGCTGTGAAATCAGTTCTGTGCTAGAATCCCTACTCTTTACCACTATAATACGTTGATCCTCAGTGTTATGTGCAAAGTTAAGTATAAAAAGAAGGCACTAGCTCTTAAGTAATTGGAAGGAGTGACCATGACTGATAGAAGCTGATCACATGTAAGAGATTTTTTGAGTTTTATTTAAATAGCAAACATAATACCACCTGCCTATCTGCCTATCTCCTCTGAAGGCACTGGTGGCAAACTTGGAACTCCTGTCCATCAGGTGGCCTTCCTTACAAGCTCCAAGTAACCTGGGGTTGCTGAGTAAGGAGAAAGTTGAGATGTTATTGTCACCACTCCTAAGGAACTGGCTAATAAGTAGGATCCTACTTATGACCCCATCAGATCAAGATCTCATGGGGAAGATGATTTATTCTTTGTGAAAATCCCATGCTTTATCCACTCTGTTGTGTATATTTGTATGTAGAACAGGAGGAAGAAGTGAGGAAGTAATTTGGATGACAGTTACAGTGTACTGATATCGACAACAGCAAACAACAGTAGGTTGGTTGAATATATCAGCACCCAGAGGGAGAACACAGGATCCTATAAAGATACTGTAGACATTGCCACCTAATTCAGAAACAAACTTGGTAGTTTAGACAGAAAAAATTTTAGAAAATATTTATTATAACTTTGATTTACAAAATAATATAAGCCCAGATGTGCAGGATCACCAGTAATCAAATATATGACAACATACCAGACCCTCTACCAAATTACCAGTCCTCCACAACTGTTCATCAGATCCTCACCTCCATTTACTTCTACGCTCCCACCCCTGCCCTCCCACCTCAGTTACATGAATCATGTCCAAAGGTTGGTTTTTGACTTATATATTCTTATGTTCATTTTCAGTCCACATGAATGAGATCACGCAGGACTTTATTTAGCTTTCTGACCTATTTCACTTAGCATAATCCCCTCTAGTTCCATCCATATTGTGATAAATGACAGAATTTCATTTTTTTTAAGGCTAGTGTTCTATTCCATTGTGTATATATGCCACAGCTTCTTTATCCATTAATCTGATAAGGGTCACTGAGGTAGTTTCCAATATTTGACTATAGACAGAAATTAATTTTAACCTATTAATTTTTGTGTGTATTTGGAAATATATGTCACTTCATGACTTTAAGGACACTCCGTCATTAGTCTTAATGTAGTCAGAATTAGAGGCTCATGAATTCTTCCTTATTCTATGCTCTTCAGTTCAGGTTAGCCTGCAAATAAAGGATAAACATGAGGATTAGAGCTAATTTTCCAAATTTGTAGACTCTCCTCTTTCTCATGAGAAGAATGAAGGTAAAATTCAATAATAATTAACTCAGTTATGTAATGCACGTTTACTAGATTAAGTTAAAACAAAGGAAATTTGGCTATAAAATATTATTCAAAGTGTATTTAAATGAAGTTGGTCAAATTTGGTGACAGTAACACACACAGAGGTAAATTACCATAAGTAAAAATACTTGGGGGTTTAATTTTACCTTAAGAAATATACCAGTATCTAAATAAATATTGTAAAATATAACTTAAAAAAAAATTAGAGGTTGTATTGAGATAGTCGCCCACAACCTTGGGCATGAGGACAATAACTCTACACAAAGTTTCAAATAAGATCAACACAGGAAGAATCTGAGCAGCCAGTTCCAAATTCACTTAAAGGAAACAGTATTGTTCCCTGGCCAAACTACCTTATAATAACAAGATAAGAGTGCATTAAAAAATCTATAGAAGAGATTATTTTCTTTCATTTTAAATCAAGTGATTAGAAATCCTAGAAGAGCAGAAAACATGGAGAGTTGTCAAGGTAAAATTGGACGTAAGTGTACAATGAAATAGAAAAGGATTCTCAATTATTGGAGCAGGAGTTTTTCTGGGCCAATGACAAAACCATCCTTGGTTTGGACATACATGTAGGGAACAGAGATAGTAATTGATAGTGTTTCTGAACACACTGGCAATATTATTCCTAATGGAAACATTACATGGGACCTTATTAGACTGGGCACATCAAATAGTCATAGCTCCCCTTGTTCTAACTTTCATAAGTAAGCAAGCATTGGTTATGATGTGACTTTTTATGTAATAAAAGGTTGTAGACTGAGGACCTAGAGGCCAAATTCAGACTGAGTTTGTTTCTTATGTAATTAAAACACCTGGTTGTGAATATATAGAGATTGGGAAAATAGTTTGTAATTGATCTTGCCTCTTTTCCAAAACCAACGAATTTTTGTGAAAGGAGGTTCAAATTTCTAGATGGTAACAGCTGGCTAGAGATGAATAGTAGCTTTTCCTCTAAAATAGGACATTTATATTCTATTTTACCAGCATTGTCACCAATATCTATGATAGCACACTCAGCTATTTCACCAACTTAACTGCCAGCCCCTATAGGCTTGGCATTTTCATCTTCTGAATCTAGAGAAGTTATCTAATCACACAAGAATAAATTCTTGATACCTGTGATAATTCCTAATGACTAATAATGAAGTGATGTCTAGCTAACCTCCTATGAAACTTTATTGTGATGAGAATGCTGACCTGAATCTTATGGAGTAGAGATTTCTCTTTTTCAATGTTAAATTATAAATTACAAGTTAGCCTGGTAATTACCCCGATATTAGATACCTTTGAATTAGTGAGTTTCTGCCTCTAAGGATTTATTGATCTCTTTGCATAGAAAGAACAAGACTCCCTGTCTCAGCAGAGCATCAAATCTTAGAGCATGAAGAGAACGGCATTTCTCGGTGAGGGTCACCCTCTCTTCTAGATGACATAACTACCGCTTGAGCTTTCTGTGAAGGAAAAGAACACTGATTAACAGTCACTGGAAATCCCATTCTAACCAAGAAATCTCGTTCTGTGTAGTAATGTCATTAATTGGGCTGTGTGTCCCTGAACAAATACTCTAAGAAACTTTTAGTTTCAACTTTATGTCAATGAAATAAAAATGTTGCACCAAAATACCTCTGAATTTCCAGCCTGCTTTGGCATTATACAACCCAGCCATATGTACACTAAACTTCTTGAGGTCCTATGTCCATTGTCTATGTGATTTAGGTCTGGTTTAAATCCTATATGTGTGGAGGCATTTATGAAATGCATATTTCTCTGTAACTGCCACATTAGCATCTATATTTATATCCAAACACAGAAGGTTAGATTTTGGATATATTTCAGTAACATTTGGATATCTGGTGATTTTTTTTTTTATAAACTGTTTTTAATCATTCGGTATCAGAGAATTCAAACAAAACAACAAAATTAGTGCATCAAAATATGTTTGACTTGAACAAAAAATAGCAAGCAGCTGGGGACACAGGCAGACTATGCAAAACAGGCCCACATAGATCACATTTTACATATTTATAACTGCAGCTCCAGCAATATTGGCAGTTAATGGCATGTCGATGGGAGAAAAGCTGTCTCAAAGGCTTATTTTTATTGGCACGAGAAGAAAGAGCTAGGAAACCTAGTTTTCTTCTTGCCAAATCAAGTTATCTAGGAGAGTAGGTCATCGATTTACTCTGGACATGACACATATGTTCCCATTTATCTAAGAGCCAAGCCAATAAACCCAGGGTAGAGTCTTCTTCATTTGTGCTCAAGTCGAATCTAGGAAGCAGCAACAATGCTTTCTATATAATTACTTTAGGGTTTATGGATGAAAGTGATGCATTTGGTCAGCAAATAGCTAATAAACAAAAACACATAAGTGAAAAAAAAAAAGCTAAACACTTAACATCTACACATCTCTACAGAATATATAATAATTTGCAGGGAGGATGACAAGGGGCCCGGCGGGAGGCGGGGGGAACCTTCTAACTCAAATGAAATATATGGATTTGGGGGTGGTGAGATAGTGATAACAACAGAAGGAAAAATAAAGCAAGGAAAAGAAGAGCATTTATTGCACATAAATGACATGAGGTGGCACTTATTTTCTACTATATATTCAACAGAATTGAGAAGAATGGACTATAGACTCTAAAAGAATGATATATATAGTTCTTCCCTTTGCAATGCAATTGAGGAAGACAAAGCAAACACCACACTTTAAGTCTTAAATAATACAATCATGTAAACACAATGGGAAAATGAAGAGCAGAATATGAAAGTACTATCCCTGTGTGACAGGATTGGTAGTAAAATCTTTTCATGGGCAGGACTGGAGAAGTATGAAGCAGGGCTTAGATTTTGTATAGGATCCAAGATGTGAAATTGGGGTGCATAGCCGGTGTCACGGGCAGGACATTTATTAAGAAATATCAAGGGCTAGGTATGGAATAATTCAAAGACATGATTGCTGGGAACTTTAATGTTATCCAAAGATTAGTCACAAAGGGAAAAGAGTGAGATAATTGAAGACAAAGAATTCAAGGGTCATCCAGTATTAAATTTGCCTTACACTTCTGTGGTCTAAACCTCTTTAAATAGGGTATGTGCCTGTCTTTCTATGTCTTGTTATGTAAATTATCTATTAGTATTAGTTATTGATAGTGATATACCAAATTACCTTCCTGAACTTAGTGGTTTAAAAGCACAAATATTTATCATCTTATAGTTTTTGTGGATCAGTGTGGGAACAGCTTCGCTGGATAGTTCTGGCATAGTGTCTCTCATGAGGTTGGGTCAAGATGTCAACCACAGGTGGCATCCTGGTGTCTCAAGTGACTCAGCAGCTGAGATGGCTGGGATGTGGACCATGTAAAGCCCAAAGACCTGGGTTCAGGGCCTGGGGCAGTATAGAGGGGGTACAAAAATATAAATTAATCCTTCCTTCCTCCCTCCCTTCCTCCCTCAGTCTGCTTGAGTGTCAGCTGATAACCGGTTTCCTTAGAGTGAGTGATCCCAGAGAGAGAACAAAAGGAAGTCACATGTCTTTTGTGTATTAATAAGGAAGTTGTGTAATAACACTTGAGCCACTTTTTATAGGAGAGGGGAATTAGGGTCCACTCTGAAAAGAGGATTATTAAAGAATTTGTGGCATATTTTAAAGCCACCACAGTGCAATAAAAATATATGTCCTTCTATCTGAGGAATGGGGAGCCTATGCATAGGAAGTTATTTTAATGTGTAGAATATTTACTATAATTAAAACATCTATATGTCCTTCTCACCTGAAAATGAATGGGAGTTATGGATTAAGGTTTTTTGGGGAGGAGATGTTTGTCTGTTAAGATCCTAGCAGAAAATAGATCATTTCAGGCAAGTTTATTGAAGGGACCATTTAAAAAAATGTTTTCAGGATATATGGAAGTCAAAAGGGATAGTACCTTATCGTAGGGCTAATAACAACAGGCCATTATCATCTGAAGTTGCTGAGGAAGGAGTGTTCCAGGAAGCTGGAAAAAGGAAGTCTTGTGAAGAGCCTAACCTTTTGTTAATAGGCGAAGCCAAGTCAAGATAACCTTATAGGAAGGGATTGGTGGAGTAAAGACTGCAACCTCCTCTTCTTTCTTTCCCTTCCATCTCCATCACGGCTCCCCTTTGGCCAAGTTTACTGTCAGCTTGAGGTCACAGGAGCCTGAGTCTATCAGTCATATGGGCAGCGGTCAGGGTGGAAAAGGAGGGAGGGTATATCTGGAGGATCTTTCTTGTAAGATGAGAAATCAGTTTGACATGGAGGAAGGCTCATAAGCAGAGCTATTGAGAACTGGGTGATATGTTAAATGAAAAAGATAAGCAAATGCATGTAGGATTAGGAAACAAGAGTGACAATCTACCAAAACAGAGGTTATGTGGTGTGGAGGGCCTAAAACAGGCTGGATATGGCCACAGATGGAGCAAAGCTCTGGTGGGTCCTGAGATAGGGAGGACTTTAGACTTCCTGGAAGAGGCAACATGTGGCTTCTCTTCAGCAGGTGTGCCAAGACAAGAGTTGGGAGACAGGGAGAGAAGCTAAGAGACTCATATCTGCTTAGATTTCCAGAATAAACAAATTACTGCCAATGCACATGGAATCATATAATGAACACTAAGTACTAATGGCCAAATGAATAAAAATGTGAATTTGTTGCAATGAGGTATCTATATTGACAGATTCATTCTTTCTATAATTGGCCAGAACTGCAAGTCCATCAGCCTAACAAACATAAACATTTTTAATTTGTTTTATGTTGAAAGTATAAGCATAGAAATGAAAATAGTGTTAAAACAGAAACAATCATGCCAAAGTAGTCATCGACTTTCTTCTGAAGGTCTAGTCTTTGAACAAAGATTTGGTTTAGGCACACTTTGTATTTGAAAATCCAGCTTTGGATTGGAGTCTGATCAGAAAACCCTGTAAGATTCATGCAGTTCTGCATCCTGATTTGATGTGAAAAGCACAAAAATTGTACTGTTTCCTCTCTGTCTGAGAGATTTCCTTGATGACCAGCATACGTAGTAAGAAGAAACACTGGCATCCTTGCCATAGTTTAGAAAACAATAAAGGTGTCAGAGACCTTAAAATGAATCCTTTTTGAATCACACCCATTAATTTAGCACATCTGACCTGCTATTAGTATATAGTAATTCAGGAGGGGAAAGTCGCAATAAAAACGTTGTGATTGCCAATACATTGTGAGACATGCAAGGGATAGATGATTGATTATGCTTAGTGACACTTTGATCTTACATTTAATAGTCAAGCCTGGTTTACACGGAAGGATGTTACCATAAATTTCTTAACTGCCCTTCCACACATTTAGGCCATAGCAATCATTGATGTTAACAGAGATAACCCTGGAGTAACTGCCTAAGTACTGCTTTTTTTTTTTTTAATGGAGATGGGAGGATATTACATTCTATCTACTGGTGTTGTAGGTTCTTTTCCAAACTTAGCAAATTATCAGCTCAACAAAGAGTGTCGTTAACAGTCAGGATAAAGAGTAAAGTATGATTTGTGTTCAAACCTTACCTAATCTCAGGATTTAACACTTATGTAGGATCTTCAGAAACTACATGCCTCAGAGCCATCAACAGTTAAAAAATTCTGAAAAACATTACTCAGTGCAATGTAACTTGGAATCATTCGGTCAATTTTTTGAATATCTAGAAACTTCAAGTCATAGTAGAATGTTGACAAGTACAGTGTGTCCTCAACACTGAGTGAGAAGGTGATCTAGGAGGTCTCACTCTTAATAAACATAAATTTATTAATGTCATTATAATCTGTGCTACAATGACCTAGACAGAGGCTAGGAAAACCCAGCAATGCAGACGTGGACTAGTCTCGTGGGTTGGAAGGTGTTAAACTCTGCATTAGTTTCACAATTAACAATTCACACTTCAGAAAAATTAATGCTTTAAACAAGGAAGATGCATTATCTATAGAGCAAGTAAAGGCACATTCATCAACTTCCATTTCACAAATAACCTTCTTTTCTTAAATTAAAACATTCAAGTTCACCTTACAGGTGACCTGGGTGCACAGCAGAGCCCTACACCTGAATTAGTTGGGTCAAACCCAAGAAGGGACATCTAAGAGACTCAGGGGGTTAGAAAGATGCAAAGTATCATCATCAAAGCTAAAAAATGACCAAGTAAAACACTTGGGACCCATTAGCAGAGTAGAACATCATCTTGCCCCTGACACTCAGTTATCAAAATGGTGATTAGATTCTTGGAAAATCAGTAGTGCTATGTCATATATATGTGTGCATGCATGTGCATGCTATGCATGGACATCACATATGATTTGAAATAATCTATTCCCAAGTGGAAATTATGGAAATCGAAAGAAAAAAAAAAAAGTGAAATAGGAAACATCCAAAGAGCCAAAGAAAGGGAAATGCTATTGTATAAGCAACCATTCTCTGAGCAGCTGGGTAATAAAACAGCACAGGTCAGAAAGAGGTCACCTAAGACACTGCCTGACTGATCCAAACCTCCCATCTTCCCATAGGTCTCATCTTATTCTGGGCTTAGATCTTCCTGCAAATCAAGGTAATTGGAAATCAGCTCACGCAGCTGTGAACTTCAGCTCACAGATACAGAGGGAACAAATTTGACGTTGAGCATCTCTGCTGGAGGAAGAAGGAAAGTGACTTGTTTATGTACCATTTCATCACTCTCCCCAAGAGGCCCTAGCCCTTGGTTTATGTTCCATTAAAGGTGGAGTGACATGTTTTTAGAGAAAGTAGAAGATTGGCCAGTACTTAATATAGGGAATTTGGATGAAACTCAAAATTAAACTCATACAATGTCAGTGCTACAAGAAAACTAGGTATAATCTAATCCAATTTTCTCCTTTTAGAGGTGAGAGCCTTTTGATCTAGAGATGTTAAATGATTTGCCAAGTAAATTAATACCAGCAATGGGACTAGAGTCATCAGTAGCCTGTATTACTACTTCTATAAAACATTATTCTTCCACATTGAAGAAAAATATCCCTGGGACGCTGTGGTTCATACCATTCAACTCTAGCAATCTCCTTTTCTCCACATCCCCATTATCTATTATATTCATGATTTTCTTATATCTATTGACAACTCTGCCACGTGGTTTGCCATTTTCATTTTGTCATCTTCATTTCTTTTCTCATCCAGGATATACCAATAACCATATAGGTCATTAACGCCATTTGCTAAATTCATATTTTTTTTTTTCCATTTTTTACTCAATCTTCACCTTCAGCTACCAAATTCCCTGATCTCATCCTTAATCATTTATTATAGCATGTCTGAAGTTACAGAATCTAATATCCTAAACTAGAATTGTAATCCTCTCTTTTTAGGTCATACATTATTACTCTACCTACATTCATTACAAGGTTGTTGAAACACAGAGATCCAAATTCAAAGGCCTTTCCCCATGTAACAGAACAGAACTGGGCTTGCTAGGATGGTAGTTGACTCTGTTCTACCAGATCATCAGAAGAGCCCAGTTCCTTCTTTCTTGTAGTTCTACCCCACTTTAGGAGGCTGTGTTCATTCACCTATTTGAAGTTAGCACACTACTATTATATATATTTTCCAGCAGCCAGAAAGAAGAGAGAGAATGAAGGATGAGGAGGTTTCTTATGAAAAGGTCTGACCCCAAATATGCACATATTTCTTACACCTGTATTCTATTGACTACAACTTGGTCACATGGTCTTACCTAGTATCTTAGTTCATTTGGGCCACTAACAAGATACTATAAATTGGGTGTTTTACAAACAACAGGAATTTCTTTCTCATAGTTCTGGAGACTGCGAAGTCCAAGATGAAGGTTTTGGTTGACTTGATGTCTGATAAATGGTGGGTTTCTGGTTGACAGATAACGGTTTCTTCTGTTATCCTCACATGGTGAAAGGGGAGCTCTCTGGTGTCTCTTCTATCTGGGTACTGATACCACTTATGAAGGCTTCACCCTTATGACCTAAGCAATTCCCAAAGGTTCCAACTCCAGATAGCATCACATTAGGGATTAGATTTCAACAAATTTGGGGTAGGAGCAGAAATCTTTAATTATAGCATCTAATGAAAAGGCACATGGGAAAATATGGTCTATAGCTGAGCACTCTGTAGACACTCAAAAACTGGGATGTTTTATTTCTGAAAGGAGGGAATGGTTTGGGGATCATAATTGGTTATTTTGGCAATAATCCTCGCTGTACTTCTATTTATTAACTTCATAAAGAACTTTGGTTTTGGCGTGTCCTGGAGGGGCAGCGGTTAGATCAATCACCTCCAAAGGAGTTAGGCATAAACCCTTAGGCTCTACTCTCAGGCTAGGGTCAGGGGGCTGGGGATGTGGAGGAACTGGGGGCGTGTGGGGTGTAGGGGGTGGGGAAACAACCAGTTGAATAACTAAATAAAAATACAATATAAAGATACTTTTTCCTCCTCTCTTTTCCTGCCTACCTGCCTACATGCCTTCACTTTTACTTAAAAAAAAAAAAAAAAGAGAACTCCTGTTTTGACTCAAGTTTATAGCAAATTTCACCAGTCCCTTTCTGAGCTCATTTCCTTCTCTTTCAAATAAGGATCCCATGGTACAGAAGTTTAAGCTACATCTCACCAATCCTTTAAAAACACTATGTTACCTTCTGCACCACCTACGCTAATTTTCACTGTGTGCTCCTAGTTGAGAATATATAAATGATTCTGGAGAAAAATGACAGCTCTTCACATTGGTATTGATATACTTTGGTTTCTTATGAGGGGCCATCCAGTTTAATTCCCCTGAATCTGCTAAACTGTAAACCCCTCTAGAGCAAATTACTCACTTTTTTAATGTCCCTAACTTAGCTGTCTGGTTCTGAATAAATTTGAAAACTTGCTTGTTGACTGTAAATTTGATTACTGATGTCTTTCCAGCTTTGAAAATGTACTAGCATTTTAAATGGGCCTTTCGTCTATGTTTTCAAGGTAGCACTGTCCTTTCTTTTTTTAGGCTAACACACCATCATCGTTATAGCCTTAGTTTTTTCTCATTTATCACATCCGTCAGCCACAGATGTCTGTGGCGCCCACTCCTAAGCCTGTCTCGAATCATACTCACCATGCAGTCGAGGTGACTTGCCGACAAACCCTCACTCCAATACAGTAACTGAATTGGAGGACTTCTTAGTGTTACTCTCCTTAAATCTATCTTCCACATTACAGTAACAAAACGACCCCATATGTTTATCTTTTTTCTTAATCAAAACCCCATTTAGCGTTAATGTGGGCAGCCATTAATAAAAGGTTTTGACAAAGTATTGGAAGGCGAGGCCCAGATGCATTGTTGCTAACATGACGTCATGGATGCGAAGAGGCCATAATTTAAAGTGTATGCAGCAGAGATAATAAGAGATATTATATCTACTGACAACCAATATAATTA
>RJWH01006475.1:0-54506 GCA_004363575.1 Solenodon paradoxus
CTCTGTTTTATTGGAAGTTGGCTACCTTGTTCTTTTTTTGTTTTTACCTTGAGGAAATTTATACTACAGTCAATATAAAGCCACGTAATTTTTGTTTATTTACTTGTTTCAAAGCCACGTGATTTTATTGCTGTCACACTTTAGCTATTAATCCCTCACTTCCAGAAGTAGCTTTATTTCAGATATATTTTTGCAGATGGTTACAGAACAGAGTGGATATTTTTGTCCAATAATACTGGGCATAAGTATTCAGGTTGTCCCAGTTTGATCTAAAACTTATCCTGAACTAATTACTGCCAGTTATTTATTATTCACATAGTTGAATATTAATAGTGGTTGGAGAAAATGAGTGATACTAATAGAATCATGACCTTGACCCTGATCATGAAAAGCAACATGATGTTGTGGAAAAAGTAATGACTTGCTTTGTCATTTCTCCTGTCTAGACTACAATCAGAAGCTTTATTTTTAAATTGGTGGTACTCCTTCCTGAGTTTATGGTCTGCCAGTTATCTATTTTCATGTTTCCCAGATCTCAGCAACCAATTAATTAAATAATAAGAAAAGGAAATATTTCTTTGATTTTTATTCCCACTGGTCTTCAGAAACCTTAGTACTTGTCAAAGTTCACCCAAATAGTTTTGAGAGAAGCAAAGAGGCTTCTGTTGCCTCCAGTTATTCTCATCTTGCTCATCATCGAAAGTTCCTCAAAATTATTTCAGACCCCATGTCAAAGATTGTTATGATTTCCTTTTTTTTCATCCATCTTTTATTACTGCAATCTTTCCCCAAAAGCTCAGTCTTTGGGTGGTTGAGGCTAGATTGGTGAGCAGTTTAAAAATGACTGGCTAGGTTGTAGTCAGTCCTCCTAGTTTCAAGAACCTGCAATTTTCCTGATGGCTAATGATGTTGAGCATCTTGTCATGTACTTAAAGGCCACTGCACATCTCCTTCAGAGAAATGTCTCTTTAGATGCATTGCTTATTTTTAAGTTGACTTATTTGTCCTTTTATTTTTGAGTTGTACAAGCTCATTATACATTACTTATGCAATTCCCTTAACAGATACATGACTTGTAAATATTTTCACCCATTTTGAGTGTTGTCTTTTCATTTTCTTGATGGTATCCAGGGAACAACAAAGTTTTAATTCTGAGAAGCCCAATTTTGCCTATTATTTTTTATCTTGTTGTTTGTGCACTTATGTCATATCTAAGAGGGCTTTTGCTAACTCAGAGTCACAAAGGTTTACTCCTATGTTTTCTTCTAAGATTTGTATAGCTTCAGCCCTTAAGATACTTATGATCCATTTGATTCAGGCTTATGATCCATTTTATTGCTAATGTTTGTATATAGTATGAAGTAAGGGTCCAAATTCAATAGCTATCCAGTTGCTCATGACCACTGAAAAAACGATCCTTTCACCCACTAGAATTATCTTTTCATTCTTGATGAAAAATAATTGACCATGATTGTTTACTTCTGGATTCTTTATTGTATTTATCTATAATTCTATCTTACTGTCATTACCACAATATCTTGTTTAGTTTTGTGGACAGCCTCAAAATCAGAAATTCTATGTCCTTCAAGTTTGTTTTATCTTTTTAATTATTTTAACTATTGTGGGACCTATGAATTTTAGGACTGGCTTGTCTATTTTTACCAAAAAAATCTATGTTCAATTATATATGAATTATATTGAAACTGTAGGTGAATTTGGAGAGTGTTGCCATCTGAGAAACTCTAACTCTTCTTAGTCACAAATATGGGATTTCTTTCCTTTATATTTAGGTGTTTCTGAATTACTTTTAATGTTTTGTAGCCTAAGAGTATAATTTTTAGCTTCTTTTGTTAAATTTATTCCTTATTATGTTTTCTGTTTTGTGGTAAATGCAATTGCTTTCTTGATTTCATTTTCTGATTGTTCAGTGATAATGTATAAACATAAAATTGATTTCTGTATATTGATTTTGTGCTTTATAAAATTGCTGAACTCATTAATTAGTTCTAACTGGTTTTTTGGGTAGAATCCTAGCATTTTCGATAAACAGGATCATGTTTTCTGCAAAAGGAGATAGTTTTCCCTATTCCTTTCTAATCTGGTTGTCTTTTGTAAGTCTTCTTGCATAATTACCCTTACTAGAAGCTGTAACACAATGTTGAACAGAATTGGAGAGCATATACATCCTTGTTTTAGTGTTTATCTTAAGGAGGAAGCATTCAGTCTTTAATCAGGATATAATAATAATTAAGTACGATGATGACTGAATTTTTCCTGGAAAACATCAGTTTGAAAGAATTCTGTTCTATTTATAGTTTAATTTTTTTTCTAATATCAAAGGGGTATAGCATTTTGTCAAATTCTTTTTTGTGTGTCTGTTCAGATGATCATGTGATTTTTGTCTTTTATTCTATTTATATGGCATTATGCTTTAATATGTTTTCAGATTATTATACCAACTTTGCATTCTTAGGATACGGTCCACTTGGTTATGGAGTATAATCCTTTATATGTATGTGTGTGTATATATATGTGTGTATGTGTGTACATGTGTGTATGTATAATCTATTTGATTTCGTAACATTTTGTCAAAGACTTTCTTCTTTTTACATGTTTGATTTGTTTACAATACTATATAAGTTTCAAGAGAATAGATTCAGACCTGAGTCAATGTGTATATCACAGCACCCATCATCAGAGTTCTAGTGCCAATCACCTCTATCAGTGTTTACTTCTTCAGCCTAGTTTCTCTCACCTTCTCTCCTCCCCACTCTGGTAACCACAACTTGTTTTTAGGGTCTAAGTTAATTTTGTTATGTTTTGTTATTTCATTCATTTTATTTCTTTATATTCCCCATATGAGGCAAAACATCCCATATTTTTATTTTTCTTTCTGACTCATTTTTTACTTGGCATAATTACCTCAAGTTTCATCCAGGTTGTATAAAGCACAGTTTCATCTTTTGAACAGCTGCATATAATTCAATTGAGTATAAATACCACATCTTTATCCAGTCATTAATCAATGAACATGTAGGTTGTTTCCATGTCTTGACTATTGTGAGTTGGACTGCTATAAGCGTATCTTCATCTCTTCTCTGATTGATGCCTTATATTCTTTGGATATATACCTAGAAGTGGAATTGTTAGATCAAATGGTAGTTTCACCTTTAATTGTTTGAGGACTCCCCATACTGTTTTCCAAAGAGGTGGTACTAATTTTCATTCTCACCAACAGTGTAGGATGGTTCCTTTCTCTCTACACTCTCTCCAACATTTGTTTCTATTCTTATTGATATTGGCTATTTTCACTGGTGTGAGGTAATATCTTATTGTGGTTTCGATTTCTATCTTCCTAAATATCAGTGATGTAAAACATTTTTTCATGTGACTCTAGACCACATCTATGCCTTCTCTGGAAAAGTGTCTATTCAGATCATCTGCTCATATATGAGGGTTTTTGTATAAAGATCTGAAGTTTTCTTTTCTTGTCAAGCTTTTGTACATTTTGTTAGTAAGAAAATGGTGGCCTTAAAGAATTTGGGAAATGCTTCTCTTCTATTTTCTTTAACAGTTTGTAAAGAACTGGTATTGATTATAATTACTTATTTTAAAGTTTGGTAGAATGTATAAGTGAATCAAGGTCCAAACTTCTCTTGTGGGAAATTTTAAAAAATTGCA
Organism: Solenodon paradoxus; assembly: GCA_004363575.1. Classification (NCBI taxonomy): domain Eukaryota; kingdom Metazoa; phylum Chordata; class Mammalia; order Eulipotyphla; family Solenodontidae; genus Solenodon; species Solenodon paradoxus. The sequence goes on from RJWH01006475.1 coordinate 3,682, forward strand.
AAATCAATTTCTGTAATTATTATGGGTCTATTTAAATTTTTTCTACTTGTTTTGAGTTAGAGTAATTTGTCTCTTTCTAGGAATTTGTCCATTTCGTCTAAGCCATTTAATTTATTGACAAACAATTGTTCATAACATTCTCATGTACTTTCTGTTTCTTTAATGCCATCAGTAACATCTACTTTCTCATTCCTCATTTTGGTAATTTGTGTCTTCTCTCTCTCTCCTTTTTCATGGTCAGTCTAGCCAATGATATATGACTTTTATTGATCTTTTCAAAGAAACGCGTTTTTGTTTTGTTGATTTTCATTTTATTGAGACTTGTTTTATGACCTGGTATATTGTTTGTACTGGAGAATGTTGCTTGTATACTTGAAAAAAACAGGTATTCTGTCTTTTTTTGTGGTGGAGTGTTCTATAGATGTCTGTTAAGTCTAGCTTATTTGTATTGTTAAAATCTTCTAGGATGTTCAAGGATGTTGATCTGTTTTGTTTTTCTATATATTCCTGAAAGTGTAGTATTAAAGTTTTCAACCATTATTGCTAAATTCTCTGTAACTCTTTTTCAATTTTATGACTTTCTGTTTCTTTTATTTGGGGCTATATTATTAGATGCACACATATATTAATTTTTATATCTTACAGGTGGGTATAATATTTTATAATTATAAAATTGTCTTCTTTATTTGTAATAAAAGTTTTTTGTCTTTAGGTCTTTTTTCTAATTTTATGATAGCCACCCAGATTTCATACCTAACTGTAAAATGGAGTGCCTTTCCCTAATTTTTTGAATAAACAAAGGGATTCTTCTCATACTCCTATTCAACATTTTAATGGAAATCCTAAACAGTTCAAAAGATATGAAAAAGTAATAAAATTTATACTAATTAGGAAGGGGTGAAAACTATCCTTATAAGAAAATCTTGAGAAAAAATTCCTAAGAAGTCTGCCAACCAAGATCTCTAGAAATATTAAGCAACTTTAATAAAAACTCAGATTATTGACACACAAATCAATCATATACCTATAAACTAGAAATGAAATTTTAAAATATTTTTAATAACTCAGACAAATAGAATTTGAGAATAAAGTACAATTTATGATAGCTCAAAAGGAAAGCAATTGTGATTTAACAAAAAATAAATAAAATCATGCTGAAAACTGCAAAAACAATCATGAAAGAAATATAAGAATTTCTAAAGAAGCAGACAGACATCCAATACTCATATATTAGTAGAGGTTACTTAGTAAAATGATAATTATTTCCAAATCAATCTATAGATTTCACATAATTTTAATCAAAATCACAGTAGGATTTTTTTCAGTTATGGAAAATCTGATTCTATAATTTATAAAGCCAAACAAAGGAATTAGAATAGCCAAACACATTTTTGAAGATTACATTTGAAGGAATAATGCTACTAGAGATTAAGATTTATTGCAAAAGTATAGTTATCAAAATAATGTGGCATTGATGATGAGATGACACATATCTCAGTAAAAGAGAATGGAGCATTCAGAAATAAACCAATACAAATATGGTGAATTGATTTTTTTACAAATGTGCAGATTCAATGGAGAAGTGATGGTCCTTTTGACAAATGGAATACACTAAAACCACAAAGATTTTACTACATATGTATTAGAATGACTAAGATTTAGAAAAGTATAAATACCGAGTGTTGGTAGGGATGTGGAGCAATTAGAACTCTCGCACATAGCTTGTGGGAATGCAAAATGGTAGTGCCACTTTGGTAAATATTTTGGCAGTTTTTTTATAAAGTTAAACATCCACATACTATAACCATTTTTACGCAATCACTCCTAGGTTTTTTCTGAGAAGTTAAAATTCATATTCTCACAGGGGCCTACAGATTAATGTTTTAGTTGCTTAATTCATCATCTCCAAGGGAGTAAACATCCAACTGTCTTTCAGTTGGTGAATGGATACACAATTTGTAATAGATTCATGCAGCAAAATACTATTTAGAGATAAAAACTGAGAAATTGATATATGCAACAGCTTGAGTGACTGAAATGCTTCCATCTATCTGACATTTTAGAAGTGATGAAGTTAGATTGAAAGAGAATGGATGAGTGTTTGCTAGAGTTCAGGGTTAGGGAGGACTATGTGACTTAAACAGGATATCTATCACAAGATCTTTTAGAGGTTAAAGGATTATACTGTATCATGATTGTGGTATAGCTACATGAATTTATACACGCATTAATATTCATATCACTCTACATACCAAAAAGTAAATTCCTGTAGGTATAATTATAAAATGACAAATCTTTATATGTACCAATGTGAAATGAATCTTTCTTCCTTTCTTTCTGAAAAAAATGATGGTACAAAATAGTTTATCGTCTGCTGTTGCTTGGTGAAAACATCTATACATAAGTGTGTGTATATCTATCTATGCATATGTATGTTTGCCTGCGTATGTTAAAATACCTTTGAAAGAATAAGAAGCTCACTAGGTGGCTAGAGGTCAGGTATAATATGGAGAGATTTTACTGTAAGACAAATCATTTTGTTTTACTTTTTGAAATTAAAATATTCTTTAATTTTCATATATTATATATACAAAATAATGCATGCAATATATTCATAAATTATAAGCAAAATAGTATAATAATACTTCTGAACCACCTTTCAATGCAAAAGCAAGATAATTATCAAGAAACTTCCTATGATTATGAGATCCTACCCTGTCTCTCATCATTTACCTTAGAGGAAAACACTATCAATCTACATGTCTTTTTTTATATAGGTAGTGCTTCCTGTTTTACTTTGAACTATCTTCCTGATCACATTTTGGCCATTTACTTATTAATCAAATACTCACCTATTTTGTGATAGACCTTTATGTTTTCAAATGTCACCTTCAGCCCCTAGACTGGGGGTTCCTCATGCAATGCCTCTGATTGTAGCAGAGTTTGAGTCATTACAAGTGCTCAGCTTATGTTAATGGAGTGACTGGAAATAATCACAAAGATAAGAACTGAGGTACAGATTTGGGGCCCAAAAGAGCTTTCTGAAGGTGGGGGTAATAGTTAATTGAATATTGAATTTGTAACCAGAATAGGGGTTATTCTCCTTATTAAAACTTTTTCTTTGGTCAGTTGTCATTTTCTTGCAGATTATATAAGCATTCAAAAAATGCTTTCTAAATGAGTTCGCTGTTATTTATTTGGAAATTCCAGTATGGAATACCATTCCAATACAAAAGTATTCATGTTTAAGATTTTTGAAATCTTGACATCAAAGCATGCCACTGATAAAAATGAAATATTTTCCGTTTGCAAAATGATATGCTAGGAAACAGTAAACCAGAATGGTAAAGAGCTGTAGACATTCCACAATTAAGGAACTAAGGGTTAGTGAGCTATTTCAAATGTCTAATCAAGATGAAGTACCAAATTGGATAGGTGCGGTTTGGCAGAAATGCTAGAGTTCACAGGATGTCTAGAGCTAGGATTTGCAAAAAGTTACCAATTCCCTCTCCCAGCATATTTACATCACAATCCAGGTTCTGATTGGTGAGAGAGCCAATGAGATTAAAGTCTTGCAAGAACTTGCTAGAGAGGCACAGGAAGTTGCCTAGAGCGAAGCGGGAGGCGGGGTGGCTGCAGAAACTGAAGCTTCCACCAAACAAAGAAAATTTCACTTCCGGTCACGCCAGCGTCTGGGCTTTCTTCTTCAAGGTGAGTGTAAATAAAGGGACTGGTAATTCTCATAAGTGAATCCCCATACACCCCAAGGAAGCTTTCCTCGTTGTTTCAATAAGGGATGGAAAGGAGAAATAATCCCCAGAGTACACTGTATGAAGGATGTTTCAGATACTTGTGGTGCGGTTCACCTCACGTTGTGTCTTCGCTCCTATTCCTCCGGAGGCGGCAGGCCGTCCATCCCTTCCCCTTTCAGACTCTTATCCTTTTATCCCTGGTCATACTTCACTTCTTTTTATCCCGGACCATTTGCATGATATTTCTGAGCCCTGATCATTCCTTCTGCCACAGCACTTTCATACCTCTTACTCCACCTCCGCCTTCCTTCCACCCCGCCCCCTTTTAGCGCCAACCTTTGAATGTCAACTCCCTCCCCCACTCGCGCCCCCCTCCCACTCTGAACATATATTCTCTGTTGCCTTTGGATTCCCCCTGAAGGCTTCTTATTTCCTGTATCCTGGTCCTGCAGAGGTCAATGAGTTATTTGCACTCCAAAATCAGGTGTGACTTCAAGGCCAAGGCTGTTTTGTTATTGTTAAAAATAAGCAAAGAAGCAGATGTTTCAGAGCCCTAGGAGACAGAGGGACTTTTTCTAATTATTATGCGTTTTTATTTCTTTCTTTTACGTAAAATCAAATTCCACCAATATTGCACCGGTTTTTAACCCTCTATCATGACGTTTAACAATTTGGCGTAAAACTGAATCTCCAAAATTTTAGAGGGACACACGTAGTTTGTTTTGCTTATAATCTGTTGTCAGCTTTCGAGGGTGAAAGCTTCCCAGTCCCCTCTTAGAGCAGAAGTAGTTGACAGATATGACATTCAATAACAAACTTATTTTTTTATGTGAGTTGGGTTTATTAGGCAAATACTTTTCTAGTCCCTGCCAGCAACATCGAGCAGAAATATGCCAGAACTTTCAACAAATATTTTCCTAGGCGCTTTGCAGGTATTATCTAACTGGGTGCAATGTGAATAATGACCTTTTTTCCTTTTGTTGCAATGTGAAGTGTATTTTTCTGTTCCACTTGTCATGTGTAATTTACCTTATGAGAACACTGGTTAATAATCACAATTTCTTACTTCAAATTTTTACTCCAGAAAAGGTCAAAATCATCTTTAAATTGATAATGAGAGTCAGAGGTTTGGGGGCTCTAAAAAGGAATTTGACTAAAGATCTTCTTGAACAAGCAACTTTATTCCCTCTTCCTCTAACTAATGTATTATGCTTGCCCAAATAAGAGGTGATTATTTTCTAGGTCAGGTATAATTTTCAGTTATTTAAAATAAACAGTGAGGCAGAGACTTCATGACATCATATGACTTAGGAACTTTTTCAAAGGGTTTTACTAAAGTCTTTATTTTCTATTCAAATCTTTGTCACTCCACATTTAGATATCACATAAACTTCAAGCTACTGTGCATCCATCCATCCATCCATTCAATAATTTTATTGAATAATTCATGTGCCAAGACAGTGTTGTATCCAGTGAAAACTAAAAAGTCATTTAAACTAGCTGAGAGACAATAAATGAATATATTTATAAAAGGTTGTGGTGAGAAGGTGCTGTACTATTTTAGATAGGGTGGTCAAAAAGGTCTCACTGGTAAACTGACATTAAACAAAAACCTAAAGGAAGTGAGGGTATAAATTATACAGCTATTAATGGGAAAACAGGATATTCTATGTCAGTGTTTAGTCTGCTTTCTCCCCTTACCACTCGCTATGCCCAGGGTCACTTTTCTGTATAGGTTTAATGCAGCAGTCTGCATGCTCAGTCTAATCTATGCAAATACATTTTCCTTACACTCTTGGCTGGCTTCTTTCTATCATATGTGTAGATTATCCGTTACAGCCCTTATAGGACAGCATATCTTTATCTCCATCCTCACTTCTTTCTCAATATGTTTGTGATACATTTCATGCTATACAAAAGCCTGTTTGCTTACCTCTCTCGTTACTCTTGTCATTGCGTGTTCATAATATGCTACCCATAAAAATTTGGTATGGTATGTTGAAATGAACTCAAGGCTTGTCTGCAACAGACAGGCTTTTAAATATAGCTGGTCCCCTGATTTTCACAGCTACCCTCTAAGCTCAGTATTATCTTGTTATTTTACTGATGATGAAACAAAACTTAGAGATAAATTGTAACTTGCTAAATGGTGGTGGAGCTCATGGAATTAAGCTTAGACAGGCATCCCTGACTTGGTTCTGTCTCTATTTGCTGATGAGAAAGAGAAAATTGATAGAATATCTTGATATTGTACAAGGCATACTCTAGGTGTATAAATTTCATTTCAAAATTTTCTTTATACAGATTGCATCAGGTGCTTGAATTTACTTCCTAGTTGTAAATGTTAAGAGCTGAGATACATGATGAATCTTTTTAACTGAACGTATTTAACAAAAATTTGAAGTTATAAGTTGAAAGAATGCAATGAATGCCTTTATATTCTGAACTTATATTCAGCAGTTAGTAACTTTTGCCTTCTTACCTTTTTCATTCACATGCTCACTCCATCCATCCATCCATCCATCCATCTGTCCATCCATCCATCTAATTTTTCGAACCATTTAAGATTTGTAGGAATTATTTTTCAGTAAATTCAAATACATGCAGAAAGGTGCATGTACAGCAGTGTATAGCATACAGAGATTTCATAATGTAAACACACTTGTGTAACCAACATGGAGATCAAGAAATAGTACATAATAAGCATCTCAAAACCTTTGAACAAGTAAGTTGTAAATCACAGTCCTGGCTTCTTCTATCCCTGGATAATAATAATTTTGCCTGTTTGGTTTTGGGGACTTTAAAAATACAATTATATATATATATATATATATATATATATATATATAGTGTGTATGTGTCTGGCTTCTTGGGCTAAGGTTTTGTTTTTGATATTCATCCATGTTATTGGGTGTAATAGTAATTTCATTCTCATTGCTGTTCATTCCATTGTGACTATACCAGAATAGATGGGCATTTTGGTTGTTTCCATATTTGACCTCCAAATAATACTGTGAATATTCTAGTATATGTCTTGTAGTGATATATGCACCCATTTCTGTTGGTGATATACTTAAGAGTTGATGAATCATAGATTATGTATTAGACTAGTTTTAGTAGATTTTGCCAACCACTTTTCCAAAGTGAAACACTATACTAAAAAGCTCCCAACAGAAAATTTTAAAGATTTTCAGTTGCTGTAGAATATTGCCAACAATTGTCATTTTCTTTTCAAGAAAAAAGTGGCTAGTCTAGTGATTGTGAATGGTATCTCATTATGATTTTAGTTTACATATCTCTGATGATGAATGTGCATCTTTCTTTGTTTTTTTGACCTGAATGTCTCCTATGAGGTGCCTGTGTGAATCTTTTCATCACCTTTTCTGTTGTACTATCTTTTTTTCCCCATTGGTAGGAGATCTTTCTATTTAAGGATGTGAATACTTTGTTCGATATATGGGTTATATATTTCAGTAACTTACATCTTCAACATCTTAATGATATTTTTGGATGAACTTGATCTCTCAATTTTAATATTGTTCAATTAATCATTTTCTCCTTTTTGGCGAGTGCTTGTTTGTCCAGGTTAAGGCATCTGTGCTTTTCTAAACTTCATGAAGCTATTTTCCTGTGTCGTATTATTGTTTAATGTCTCATTTATATTTATAAATAATTTTCAAATGATTTTGTATATGTTGGCAATATGAGTTATGATTATGGGTAAGGACTCATAATTTTTTGTCAAAGTAGACATCTAATCAATCCAATACCATTTATCAAAGGAGTCTCCTTTCCCTTCTAATGTCATCTTTTTCATAAAGCAAATGATTAGGTTAAGAACTTAAGTTTGTCTTTGAATTCGTTCAGTTTGGTTTTCTATCCTTTTATGAGTGCCATAATTAATATTACTTTCCAATATACTTTATATATCATCATGTAAGTCTTAGAGTTTTGTTCTTTTCTTCAATAACTCCTTGGTTATTCTTGATGATTTGTATATATAGATATACATTTATAGATATACATTTGTATATATAATATACAATTATATATACTATGTAATATATATATTTATTAGAATTGGCTTGTTAATATCCACAAGTATTCTTGGCATTTTGATTGAGATACCACTTAATAGGTCAATTTGGAAAGTGCATATCATGGTACTTTACTCCTAAATATCTTAGCATTCATCACCTAATACTAGGAACATCTTGTAAATAATTTAATTACTGCTATCTCACCAAGAAAAATTAGCGACAATTCCTAGTGTTATCTGATGTCTAATCCATTTTCAAATTTCTTTTACCCCAGCAAGCCTTGTATGAGTGGTATTGAAAACCATCATCCAAAGTAGACTGATGTATTTTTGCAGTTTTGAGAACTTATTGTTGTCATTTTCTCTGTTTTGTAGAACTTGTGGATATTTATATAAATAGTACTTTCCAATCCATGACAAACTTTGCTTCTGCTATTGCGCAAACTGCCCGCTCATGGCCAGTTGGATCCCCCTTCACATTGGCCTCGTCTTGTTTCTTTTGTTACTGAAATTAAAAATTATATTTAAAGTTGAAAATAGAAAAAGAAACATGCATGTATCCATTTCCCACCTTCAAATTTATGCCATTTTGCCAGTCTTGTTTTTTTTCTCATCGACTTTTTTCACTGGGGTATTTTAAAGCAATCTTGGACATCGTGTCATTACACAGGTATAACCCATTATGCATTCTTAACTCATAGGTGCTTTATATTCAGTAACCACTAGGCCAGTAACCACTAGCTAGAGTGTTTTTTGTTTTTTTGTTTTTAAGGAAAGGTGCAAGCAGGAATGAAGGCATGTAGGTAGGTAGGTAAGAGGAGAGAGGAGGAAGCATTTTCATGTATTTTATGTAGTTGTTCATTTTGGTGATTTCCCCTGGACCCTGTCCCACCCCTCTTCTCAGTTCTTGGGATGTATAATGGACTGTGCTTTCCCAGAGGAGGGTGGACTAAACTGCTCCACCACCAGGGCTCCTGAGAGCTAGAGTTTTTGTTGTTTTGCTTCATTTCTTAAAGGAAAGATGCAGGCAAGAATGAAGACAAGTAGGTGGGTAGGAAGAAAAGAGGAAGTACAATTTTAGATGCATTTTTTATTTTTATTTAGTTGTTCATTTTGGTTGTGTCCCAATCCCTTTCACCACTCCCCCTTCTCTCCCTGCCTCTCTCCCTCACTCCCTCTTCCAGCTGCCCCCACCACTGAGGAAGAAAACCCCAGTCCTTGGGATCTTTGGAATGTATCTGGACTGTGCTCAGTTGAAAGCAACAGACCCAACCACAACTCCACCAGGGGTTCATGAGAGCTAGGATTTTGATTAGATTCAATTTCAAATTTTTTTTATCAAAGAAAAGTTACAGATAGGAATGAAGGCGAGTAGGCAGACAGGCAGGAAGAGAGAAGGAAGGAGCGTTTTTTATTTTATAACTTCCACACTGGTTGTCCCCTGCCCCCACCCCAGGGGCACGTGGCTTTTATCCTTTGGAGGTGATTGACCTAATCTCTGCTCCACCGAGGTGTGCCAGTTTCATTTTTTTTTAACGGAAAGGATCATTTCAGTTAGTACTATGTACGTTCTTGCATTTTGTCATGTCTAGTTTTATCCTTTTTACTGATGCTGATATCGATTTGTGCTTTGTAGCATTTCCTACCAATCTTTTTCCTATTGGTTTTAGTAGTCAGTGAACATTATTTTCTAAGCTTATTATTTCAGTAGTGATTGAAAAATAGTTATCTAATTCTATCAGTCCTACATTCATTAGATGGAATTACTTTATAAAGAGGAACTTTTCTTCATCAGTTTTTTTGGGGGGAAGTGTTTCTGGAAGTATATTTTATAAAAAGTAAAACAAGATAAATGCTCCTTTTTTCCATTATCAATTTTCAGAGTAATGAAATGGTAGACCTTTGTTTAATAACGTTAGAAATGCATGGATTTTTAATGTATTTTATGTCTATATATTGGGGTTATATTTTTAGCTTTTACTAGTTTTGTAAATTGTGTTAAAAATTCATAACATAAATTTTTCCATTTAACCATTTCCCAGAATACAGTTCAGCGACATTAAGTGCATTTGCGTTGTTATACTGCCGCCATCCATCCTTAGAACTTCTCTTAATCTTGCTAAACTGAAATTCTACTCTCTGAACAATTGCTTGCTCTCCCCTCTCTCCTCCAGTCCCTGGCAACCAGCATTGTACCTTCTGTCTTTATGAATGTGTGATTTGTTGGGAGGGTGCAGTGAGCTCAAATTGTGTCATCTCATTTTAGAAATCAGTAACCTCCTTCTGTTTGACTCCTGTATCTTTTTAAAATTATGTCATTAGATATTGCTTTCCTTGCTTTCTCACACAATGTATTTTAGGCTCATCACTCCCTGACATAGCCCTGGAGTCTTGTAAAGAATCATGTAGTCTTTCAGTAAGAATGGGTATTTAGAAATCAAGATGTGAGTGCACAGAGGATTACTGTTTTTCAGTCATGCAGACCTTTTGTTGTGTACTTTTCCTCACTATTTTGAGTATGTTTGAATGACTGCCCCAGTGTTCCATAAAAAGTTGTTAAGCATGTCTTTCTTTATGTAGTCATTCAGCAAAATTTGTAGAATACTTAACTACCATGTCTCTGGTCTTATGCTAAATACAGGGAGTAAATAAACTTATGTTTAAAAAAGCAATCAGTGCTGTGGTGGGCATTGGCAAATAGGAGTGACAGGCTATAACTTTGGACAAGGGAGATTATACTTGGTATTAGATGAATAGAGGAGGTATGAAGTAAAGGAGCTATGAAGGCACTGCAGTCAGGAAACTTCAAGATATGGGAGGCTCTTGATGTATTTAGGAAAGTCATATGATGTAGTTTCACAATTTATGTAGGAACATAAATTTTATTTAGGGGTGGAGAGATGGAACTGTAGACATAAATAGGTACCAGGATGTTGAGAACCTCAAAGGTCAGGTGAGAGAATCACAATTTTTACTCTGAAGGCTACGAGGGAATTGTCTCAAGCAGATAATATATACAGTTCTCCCTGTGATTACCGATGATGCACTGGATGGGTGGATGGAAATGAGACAATAGGAGAATGGTAAGAAGAGAGATAGCAGTCCAGGAGAGCGATACATGTTTATCAAGTATATGTGTGTTTGGTTTATATATAGTGCTTACAGTATGTATATATAGTATGTATAAAATATGTCTGTGCATACACTTTTGCATAGTGCTGTTTGTCTATAATTATACATATATACATATATATGCAGGGGCCATCTCTTTGCCATAGATCTAAAACAGAGAAGATTTCAGTGGAGAAATATTCCCCAAGGAAAGCTGTAGAGTATGAAAGGTCTAACAAAGACTGTCTCTTTGACCAAACTTTTGTCATGCTTCTCTGAGCCATCTTTTCAACTAGACCTTGTCATTGAGCATTGTTTGACTTGCCTAACTCAATTTTAGAAAAAATCCTGCGAAGTCAATTTATCCAGAATCACTCTCCCTTTGCTATCTGATCACCCTGGCCTGTTTTCAACAAGAAGTTGATCTAGCAAGAATCCCCTTACCCATGATGCCCATGATATATCTTAGTAATTTTCTGTCCATTATATATACCCCTCGACTATATCCCAAGGCCTGTGCAGAGAGGAAGTGTGAGTGAACAAAGGAGGGAAGTCACAGAAAGTAAGAGAAGAAAATGTACACAGTCTGAGAATGTGAGATGTGTAGGACGCCAGTGGGGAAGAGATTGATTGGAAGCTATAGAAAAGTTAGATCATTAATCTTTTGGTGAATTAAGTAATCAAAATTGAAGTCATCTAGATACTTTGCTAGATAATGAAGATGTATAGTTGGATTATATGTATTTTCTACTGAGTCTGGTGGGTGAGACACTGACATTACAACAGGGAGTGCTGTGATGAAGCAGAGAACAGTGTGATGCTGCCAGTGGAAATATGGAGGGCGGACCTCTAACACATTCTAGGGGCTCACAGAAGGCCTCCTCGGGCCACCATATTAAGAAGTTAATTTTCCATAGAAGTATCCATTAATCTGGCTGTGGATGAGAATCCTTTTGAGTGTAGGAACCAGAGATTAAGTAATCATTTTAGACCATGAATAACAGTTGCATGGGTGCCATCTAGCCTTGAGCTTAGGAAGTACATGAAGAAATGGAGAGGTTAAGAGGTCATTCTGTGGTCTATTAGAGCTAGGGAAAGGGGGCAAGTAGAAAAGAATAGTTTCATAAATGGCCACATTTATGCTATAATATTGATCTTATCCCTCATGGAGGAGCAGCCTCTTCCATTTCTCTCAATATGCCTTGAAATGATCATTTTCTGTATGTGCCATGTTTATTTTTCATCTTGTTTAAATAAATATTTCCTTGATTTCATACAAGTATTCTACTATATTCTTCTGTGAAATGTTATAAAGTTTTCTTTTCACAACTGTGCTTATGAGCCACTTGGAATTTACTTTTGTGTATTGTATGATATAGAGACCTTATTTATTTTTTTCTGAATGAGTAATCAGTACTTCTAAGATTATTTATGGACAGTTCTTTCTCCACAACTGTCTCTGTCATACACCAATTTGCAATATATGTATGTGTCTTTCTAGATTTTCTATTCTGTTCCATTTATATATTTGTCTTTCTATACTAGCATTTTATACTGTTGATTGCTATAGTTCTGTAACACATCTTCATATTTGATAGGGAAACACCTTTTCATTATTCTTTTTCTGCAAAAGTATATTCTTTGTCTCTTACCTTTGCCTATGAATTTCAAGGAAACCTTAGCATGGTCTGGTAAGAAACACTGGAATTTTGATTAGAACTACATTTGATATATAGATTATAGAGATAGAAATAACACCTTTAGAGCAATGACAGTGGTTCATTTCTTCTATCTAGGTGTTTTTAAGTATTCCAATCCTAGCATTCCCTTCATGTTTATTTTATTGAGGTAAAATTGGCAAAATACATTATCTTAGTATCAGGTGTACAACATAATGATTTAAGATATATATATTTATATATATATACATATAACAAAAAGATCACTGCAGTAAGTCTAGTTAACATCCTTTCCATATAGTTAACATTTTTTTCATGTGACAAGGACTTTTAAAAATTTATTCTCCTAGCAACTTTTAAACATACAAAACAGTATTATTAATTAAAGTCACCATGCTGTACATTACACCTCCATAACCTATTTATTTTATAAGTGGAAATTTCTACCTTTTAATCCCCTCCATGCATTTCATCTACCTCCTCCTCTGACAGTCTGTTTATTGCCTGCGAGCTTGATTTTTTTGTTTTTCAGATTCCACACATAAATGAGGTCAGACAGTATTTGCCTTTGTCTAATATAACATGTTGTCCTCTATGTCTAATCCATGCTGTCACAAATAGCAAGATTTCATTCTTTTTACACTGAATAATATTCTCATATCTGTGTCTGAATGGATAATGGATTACCTGTTCATCCACTGATTGACACTTAGATTATTTCCACACCGTGGCTGTTGTAAATTATGCTGTTGTGAACATGAGGAAGCATATATCTTTTCAAGGTAGTATTTTTGTTGTCTTCAAATAAATACCCAGAAAAGTAGTTGCTGGATCATATGGTAGTTGTAGTTTTAATTTTTTGAAAAGCTTCCATAGTGTTTTCCAAGGTGGGTATAGCAAGTTACATTCCCACCAACAGTATACAAGCGTTTTCTTTTCTATATATCCTCTCCAACAGTTAATTCTTGTTTTTTGATAACAATCATTTTCACAGGTGTAAGGTGATACTGCACTGTGATTGTGATTTGCATTTCCCTAATAATTAATCATTTTCAACATCATTTCATGTGCGTGTGTCTTCTTTGGAAAAATGTTATTTCAGATCCTCAGCCAATTTTTTAATTGGGATGGTTTTTTTGTTGTTGTTGATTTCTATGAATTCAGTATGTGTTTTGGATATTAATGTCTTATCAGATATGTGATTTGCAATTTTTTTCTCTCAACTGGTAAGCCGCCAGAACTGTATTTTATTTATAGATTATAGAGACAGAAATGAGTTCTTTGCAGTGATGGTGTGGTGGTCCTTCGTTTTATCTACGTATTTTTAATGTCCTTTAAAAGTGGTATAATTTCCTCATAAAGATCTCACGCTTGTTTTGTTAGGTGTATTTCTGTGTATCTGATAGCTTTTGTTGCTGTCACTAATATTTTTAAATTACCTTTTATAATTGAGTATGACTGTGTAAGAACGCTTGTCTTGCATATTGTTTTTAGACTCATTCATTTTGCTGATCTCTTTTTCTAGATTCAATTATTTATTTGTAGGTTTGTTTCAGTTTTTATACAAGCTTTATTTAAAAATACTTAAGTGCGTGAATCATAAGTATACAGCCCAATGAATTATAAATGTTTTTGGTTTGCTAATGTAATTTGTGAATAATTATAATGTTTACCTTTTCATTTCTTATTCTTCCATAAATGGACATCATTCTGTGTCTAAAAGAAGGTAGAATTTCTTTTCTGAAACAATTTTGGTTATGTATTTCTGAGCCCTGATGATCTAGTTAACTGTTTGATGTGAAAATACTTTTTAAGTTATCAAAAAAGCAAAATTATCTTTATTTGGAAATCATAGCAGAATTTAATGAAAGAGCCTACAGGGTAGTGATATTTCAGTTAATTGACTCTAGCCCAGGATTTAGTCCTTAACATTTGTGAAATACTGACATGAAACTTGTTGATAAACAAATGCAGATTAATTAACTGAGTCTAAGATAGATACACAGAAAAACCACACACGTCCTACACTGGTATATTCTTTCCAATGACTAGAACACTCAGATCTCCCATCTACGATCTGCCAGTTTGGTACTGGGGAAGTTGGACATCAAACTAAAAACAGTATGTTGCTTTCTGTGAGCGTAGAATTAAAGCAAAGAATGCTTTCTTCATCACACCCCAAACAGAAACGCAATCGGAAAAATACTGGACATTGTAGCCAGTTGACAGGGACATGAATCTTAGCGCTTTACATCCTGACTTCAGGCAGTTTTATTCTCAAGAGCTTCATTTTCCTCACTGGTGCATTAGAAATAATGACAGTTACTTTAAAAGAAATATATTCTCTCAAAGTATTTATTATACAATAAACCCAGCAGACTTGTGGGCTGGTATTTTTTTTAATCCATGCCTGTAGATGAAAAGGAAAATGATTTCTTTTCCTAATTTGTTAGAGTGATATTAGAAGTATGAATGTTTCCAAATATAGAAAAAGAGTTTAAAATTTTGTCATAGCTACGTTAGTTTCCTATTACTGTTGTAATAAATTATGACAAATAAGTGATGGACACAAATTTATTATTTTACAGTTCTGGAGGGCAGCAGTCCTAAAATCAAATTACTGGTAGTGCTGAGCTCCCTCTAGAGGCTCTGTGGGAGAATCTGGTTCTAGCTTTTTCCAGTTTTAAACTACCCTCATTCCTCAGTTCATGGTCCTTTTCTCCGTCTTCATATTCAGCTGCATAGCATCGTCAACTCTCTGACTCTGACCTGCTTTCGTTATCATGTCTCCTTTTATGACTCTAATCCTTCTGCTCTCTTCTTACAAGGACTGACATTTGTACTTAAATTGAGCCCACCAGGAAAATCCAGGATAATCTCTCCATCTCAAGCTCCTTAATCACAAGTGCAAGGTTCATTTGCTGTATAAGGTAACATTCACAGGATTAGGCTGTGGACATCTTGGAAAGGCTATTATATTTAACCTGGTATTCTACAAACTAGTATACCAGGTTAATGAATTACCAAATAAGTGACCTAATTAGAATTACATGATTCTTTTTCAGTTTTTTTCATATACCCAAGTCTTCAAAATGTCTTTAAATAATACTTGGAAAGATTTGTATTAACAGGGAATAGAACTAGTTGGCAAGTTATAAATATTCATGTCTCCATATTTGTAAAATACATTGATTGATATTCTTATTAAAAATCTTAATTTGACACTTTTTAAATTTATATAATTTGAGGCACCCCCTGGTGGAGTAGCTGTTAATCAATTGCCTCTGAAGGAGGACAGGCCACAGGTTTGAGTCTTGGGTCTGGAGAATGGGAAACAACAATTGTGAACAGCCAAATAAATGCTTCTTTCTCCTCTCTCTGCCTGCCTCCTGCCTACTCACATTCATCCCTGCCTGCACCTTTCGTTAAAAATCTTAGATAGTTTGAAATAATTGGGAGCAAAATGGTTTCTACCCCTCCACAGCTACAGAGAAGTGAGTATGGTGTATTCATCTCTTTTTGAGTTTGTTTTTGACAGTTGTGAAGATTTGCATGTGTAAAGTTAGGCTCTGGAATTTCATTAACTAGTTTTAGAGAAAAAGTTGGTCTCAAGCCCAATTTTACTGGAAGAAATAAAGGACCTAAAAGGATTTGATTTATCATCAGTGTAATTCTTTACTTTGTGACTCATAGAACAGTAAAGATTCAGCGTGATCTGTTTTGCAAAACCTTGACAATGCTTTGTGAATGAGTAGCCTGAGTCTTACATACTTCTATCCTCTGCAGCCCTTTGTCTTTTTGTCCTGTGTTCTCACAGTTTCCTTGAATCTGGCTTAAATTTTCACAAATTCTCTTTTAAATTTATTTTTTATCAAGGTATCATTGGTTTGCAATACTATATAAGTTTGAAGAGTACAGCTTCACATGTCAGTAAATGTATATAACACACCACGCAGAGCACCAAAGCTACTATTCACCCCTCTCCAACTGACCCCTCTACCCATTCCTCCCACACCCCTTTCCCTTTTCCTCTAACAACCACCATTTTGTTGTCAGAGTCGTAGAAGTTGATTGTTGGATCATATGGTAAATCCATTTTTAATTTTTTAAGGAACCTCCATATACTGTTTCCCATAGTGGCTGCAGCAACATACATTCCTACTAATAGTATATGAGGGTTCCTTTTTCACTACACCCTTGTCAGCACTTGTTTCTTGTCTTTTTGATAAATGCCGTTCTCACAGATGTGAGAATATTGAATCGTAGCTTGGATTTGTTTCCCTAATAATAAGTGATAATGAGCATTTTTCGTGCTTCTCCAGGCCATCTATATGCCTTCTTTGGAGGAGTGTCTTTCAGAACCTCTGCTCGTTGTTAAATTAGGTGTTGTTACTGTTGTTCAGTGTCATGAGCATTTTTTGTATTTTGGATATAACCCCATGTAGGGTGTGTAAACTGCAAATATATCACCCCGATCAGAAGGTTCCTTTTTGTTTTCTGGTGGTTTCTTCTGCTCTACAGAAGCTTTTTAGTTTGATGTAGTCCCATTTGCCTATTTTTACTTTTGTTTACCTTGCCATTGGAGTCAGATCCTCATAGACATCTATAAGGCTTATGTCAAGGAATATGCATCACCTATATTTTCTTCTAAGTATTTTATAGTTTTAGGTCTTACATTGAAGTCTTTAATCCATTTAAAATTAATTTTTGTGTATGGTGTTAGATTGTGATCTAATTTCATTATTTTGCAAGGGGCTGTCTAATTTCCCACCCTCATTTATTAAGAGACTCTTCTTGCTCCATTCTATGCTCCTGGTTCCTTTGTTATAAATTAATTCTTTTAATTTATATACATACATGGATGTATGTGTATGTGTGGGTTCATTTCTGGGCACTCACTTTTGTTCCACTGGTTTTTGTGACTGTTTTATTTTATGCTTGCTTTAGTGCTGTTACAGTGTAGTTTGAAGTCAGGGAGCATAATACCTCAATTTTTATTCTTATTTTCTCAGGATTGCTTTGGTTATTTGGGGTCTCTTGTTATTCCATACAAATGATTTTCTTAATCTGCTGATTAGTGCTATTCCTTGATTTTTTCTATTAGTGTATTTTTATAGTTGTTTGATTAAATTTAGTTATTATAGACCATTTGTTATAGTTTCCTGTTGCTTGCAAATATACTCAGATTTGTTATTTATTTCTTTATTCTATCCACAGTAAATTAGTTATAGTTTGTCTTTGTTAATCCCAGTACTTAAACTCTTTTCTGTCATCAGCTGAGTCTACTGATTTGCATTGTTATCAAATTTAAGGCTCAGAGAGCTCAAGACAAGTCATGTAATTCACCACGAAGTGCAAAATGACCTGATTCCCATTCTTCCTCCCCGAGAGGGTAAATTTTGGGGGTCTTATCTAATTGTAGGAATGTTCCCCTGTAAGTTTTCTTACTCTTTGTAGCCCTGGTCTTTAATATCTGTCTCCTTTGCTTTACTTAACTTTTCTTAATGTGGTAATTTTGATTTACAAAATAATATAATTTTAGATGTGCAGGTTCATTATTCATCAAATATATGGTAACACATCATGCCCACCACCAAATTTCCAATAGTCCTCCACCACTGTCCATTGGACCACTACCACCCTTTACTCTCACTCCCCCATCCCCTTCCTTTCCGATAATCTAAGTTCTGTTTTCAAAGTCCAAGGATTCGTTTTTGTTTTGCCTGTTCTTTTGCTTGTTTCTTTATATTTCGTATGAGTGAGATCATCTAATATTTGTCATTCTATTTGTAACTTATTTCACTTAATATAAGTCCTTCTAGTTTCACCTATTCTGTCACAAATGTTAGGATTTCATTCTTTTGTAGGGCTGTGTAGTATTCCTTTGGTTATATACACTAAATTTCTATCTAGTCATTCATCAAGGGAACACTTAGCTTGTTTCTATTTCTTGCCTAGAATAAATAATGCTGCAATAAACATATGGGCACATGTATCTCTACCAACTAGTGTTTTTGTGTTTGGGCGTTAAATATCCAGAAGTGGGATAACAGAATCATGTGGACTTTTCATTCTCATTTTTGAGGCATCTCCATACTGTTTTCCATAATGGCTGCACAATTTACATTCCCACTAACAGTTTAAAAGGGTTACCTTTTTTTCATCCTTGCCAACATTTGTTTCCAGTCTTTAGTTCAATAGTGACCAAGAGATGAGGAATATCTTTTCATGTGTTTGTTGGCCATTTGCATGTCTTCCTTGGAGAAATGGTTATTCAAATCTTCTACCCATTTTGATAGGATTATTTGTT
The DNA here is from genome assembly GCA_004363575.1 of Solenodon paradoxus. NCBI lineage: Eukaryota > Metazoa > Chordata > Mammalia > Eulipotyphla > Solenodontidae > Solenodon > Solenodon paradoxus. The sequence continues at coordinate 22,573 of RJWH01006475.1, forward strand.
TTTCTGTTACTGAGTTTTATGTAATTCTTCATATTTTTGTCAGATGTATCATGTACAGATATCTTCTACTGCATTGATGATTCTTTCACTGTGCAGAAGCTTTTTAGTTTGATGTAGTCCCATTAGTTTACTTTTCTTTTTGTTTCCTTTGCTGATGGAGTCGAATTCCCAAAGGCTATTCTATGACTGATATCAAGGAATATATCACCAGTGTTTTCTTCAATGTATTTTATGGTTTTCAGACTTATATACAAGTCTCTAAACCATTTGGAACTAAGTTTTGTGCATGGTGTTACAGAGTCATATAGTTTCATTCTTTTGCTTGTGACTGTCCAGTTTTCCCAACACTTTTTGTTGAAAAGACTTTCCTTTGTCCAGTGTATGTTCTTGGATCCTTTGTCATAAATTAACTGACCATATATTTGTGAGTCTATTTCTGGGAACTCAGTTCTATTCCACTGATCTGGGTACCTCTTTTTTATTTCAGTACTACAGAGCTTTGATTACTAATCACTTTGTAGTGGATATCTGGAAGTGTAAAATCTCCATTTTTTGTTCTTTTTTTCCTCTCATGATTGCTTTGGCTATTTGGGGTCTTTGTGATTCCATACAAAGTTTTTAAAATTTTATTCTGTTTCCTCAAAAAATGCCAATGAAATATTGATGGGTGTTGGATTAAATCTGTATATTGTTTTAGGTAAGTTAGCCATTTGAACAATGTTAATTCTTGCCAACAGTGAGTATAGAATATCATTTCATCTCTGTATCTTTTAACAGTATCTTGAGGTTTTTCACTGTACAGGTCTTTCCCCTTCTTTGTTAAATTTACTCCAAATTATTTAATTATTTATGTTTCTATTTTAAATAAGATAGTTTTCTTGATTTGCTTCTTTTCTGTCATACTATTTGTGAATAAAATGCCACAGTTTTTTGCCAGCCACTTTTTTATACTCAATAAAATTCTAATAGTATTTTAGTGGACTCTTTAGGGATTTCTGCATATATTATGTCCACTGGAAATAGTGACAATTTTGCTTCTTCTTTTCCAATTTGGATTCCTTTTATTTCTTCTTCTTGCCTAATTGTTCTTTCTAGGACCTCCAACATGATGTTGAATAGCAGCAGTGAGAGCAGACACCTTTGTCTTATTCCTGATCTTAGAGAAAATGTTCAGGTTTTTACTATTAAGTATGATGTTGGCTGTGGGTTTATCACGTATGGTCATTTCTTTGCTTTTGTTGATGTGATGTATTACGTTAATAGACTTGTGTATATTGAACCATCTCTGAATCCCCAGGAAGAGTCCCATTTGGTCATTATAGATGCTCCTTTTGATGTGTTGTTGAATTTGGTTGACTAATATCTTGTTGAGGATTTTTGCATCTATGTTCATCAGAGATATTGCTCCGTAGTTGTGTGTGTGTGAGAGAGAAACAGAGAGAGACAGAGCTTTTCTTGCTTTTGATTTTAGTCTGATGTTGACCTCATAGAAAGTATTTAGAAGTCTTCAGTTTTTTGGAATAGTTTGAGAAGAATAGGTATTATTCTTCAAATGTTTTCTGAAATTGTGGGGGAAACTTGATTGCTTCTTCAGTTTCATTGCTTGCAATAAATTTGTTCAGGTTTCCATTTCTTCCTGATTCAGTCTAGGATGTGTGAGTCTAAAAATGTGTCCATGTCCTCTAGGTTGTCTAATTTATTGGCATATATCTGTTCATAGTAATATTTTTTTAAAGGAAAGATGCAAACAGAAATGAAGGCAAGTAGGCAGGCAGGAAGAGAAAGGAGGAGGAAGCATCTTGAACCCAGGACTATGTGGCTTGCTCCTTGGGAGGTGATTAACCTAATTGCTGCTCCACCAGGCTGCACCCATAGTAATTCCTTATGACATTTTTGTTTCTGAGGCATCTTCTGTGACTTTGCAGCTTTCATTTCTGATTCTAGTTATGAGAGTTTTCTCTTTTTTTTCTTAGTGTCTCTAGCCAAAGGTTTGTCAATCTTGGTAATTTTTGCAAAGAACCTGCTTTTGGTTTCATTGATATTCTGGATTTTTTAAAAAATTCTGTACCATTTATTTTGACTTGAATTTTTATTATTTCCTTCCTTCTACTGACTTTTGGCTACAATTACTCTTTTTCTAGTTGCTTTAGGTGTAGGGTTAGATTGTTTATTTGTGACTTTTCTTCTTTATCGAGGTAGGCCTGAATTTCTATTGACTTTCCTATTAGTACTGCTTTTGTTGTATCCTATAAGTTCTGGTAGCTCATGTCTTCATTCTCATTTGTCTTCAAGTACTTTTATATTTCTTATTTGATTTCCTCTTTAACCCAAAAGTATGTTTAGGCTCAGAACTTCTCATTACCTTTTGGGTTTTTATTTTCTTTATTTAATAGAGGAAACATGTAGTGCTCAGAAAAGTAAAGATACTTATCCAAAGTCACATAACAAGTAAGTAATAATATTGGTATTCAAGACCAGCTCTGTCCAGTCCTGAATTTGATGTACTTAACTAATTCAACACACTACATCCTTTGGATTCTAATGTTTTGTTTTTTTGTTTTTTCTTTTGTGTGTGTGCTGAATTATACAACATCTTTCTTTTAGAAGAGTAAATGACTCATTGTGTGTGTTTTAATCACATTTTTGTCCCTTAAGTCAATGCCCTGTTCTTAGCTCTTGAGAACACCTGCATTTTTATTCTTCTTTCACAAGGGCCCTAATCAGAGAACACTTCAACCACCCTCCTGTGCTTTTGACAACTGAATTTAGGGACATTCAGAACCCCAGCTCTAACCAAAGAGTTTTATTTCCTTTTCAACTGCAGGATTTTCCACCTCAAAAGACTAAAATGAATTCACAGCTGAATTTCGAAACAGCTAAGGACAAAGGGATGCTGGAATCAATCCTCTCAGGTGAGTGAATGGAGGGATATAATAAAATAGGTAGGGGATCCAGAATGTATAGCTTAGTTACACAGTTTTAGGATACGCCTGGAATTTGGGTTGCTGATTGTCCACAAGGCACATTGGCATGATGGAAAATACCCCTGTGGAGCCAAGCACACTTGAGTTTCTCATTCTCCTACCTACTCACTTTAAAATATTGAGTAAGTCAGTTCCCGTCTCTGACCATCCATTTCTTCATTTACACAGTGGGGATAGCAATACTTTTCTCTTTAGGTTTCCATGTGAGATATAGATGATGCATTTCAGTGAAGTCTTTGTGTCTGCCTGGTGCATGCTTATTACATAGTTACAGTAGTTGTTATTATTGCTGCCCTCCTCAAGCTCTTCATCTGGTGAGTCCTTGAAACACCAGGCTGTTCCTTTTCTTCTGCAGCCCAGTTAGTTCCTCCTCTTGCTTTGCCCTTTTCAATACCTGAAGGTTAATCTCTTCCTATCTATCTTCTTTCAAATCTTTGCTTCTCTCTCACTCCTGCATATTCACCATCTCCTTTGTTCAGATTGTTTCCCCATTTCCTTACTTAGCTAAATCTCTTTCACTGTCTCTGAATTGCCCTCCAAACAAACTAGTCATCCTCACATCACTTTGTTTCTCCAAGATCCTCTCTCCCTGAGTTGGGAGACCACCTAAAATGAGAAAAATCATGAAATCACTGGGTCTTAGCGTGTTTTAATTTCCTGACTCATTTTCTTTCCACCTCATTTTGGCAACATCTTTTCACCAAGTAAAAGCTATATATTTTTCCTATACTTTTTTAACTATTTGCTTGCTGGTATCTATTTCACATTTTGTATTAAAAAGGTAGAGGCACACTCATTGTGAAGGTTTTGGAGAACAGCAAAACTTTGTAAGGAAAAATACCATCCCATTTCATTAGGCCAGTGCTAAACGCTGTTAATGAATTGAACATATTCCAATCCAGTCTAGACAGTTTTGCATCCTGTTTTATTAGTTTGCTAGGACTGCCATAACAAAGTACCACAGACTGGGTTAATTATGTTGTCTAAGATCAAGGTGTTGACAGGGCTAGCTTCTTCTTCATCCTGTCTCCTTGTCTTGTACTTATGCCTTCACATGGTTTCCCCTGTGTCCTAATCTCTTAGAAGGACACCAGTTATAATGACTGCATTTTAACTAAATTGCATCTTTAAAGACCCTATCTCCAAATACAGTCACATTCCTAGGTACTGGGGCTTAGTAACTCAACATGAACTTTGGAGAGACATAATTCAGCCCATAACTTTTTTCTCTAAAAATTGTCATGATAATCTCCCTATCCATAGCAATTTTTGGCAGCGTTTTTGATGGCTACACAATATCCAATTGTAAAAATATTCCACAATTTATTTAAGCAATTCCATGTTTTTTGGACATTTTTCATGATTCTATTCTTTTCACTAATATAAATGCTTCAATTACTAGTTTTGTACACTAGTTTTTTTTGCATATATGACCATTTTATTGGATTGGTTCCTTGAAGGGCAATTACTGGTTCAAAAATTTAACTATTCTCTGGCTCATAATTATATACGCCAATGTTGCTTTCCAGAAAGTTCTCACCAATTTACATTCATACTAGCAAGGACACTAAAGAGGCATTTACATAAACTGCTGGTGAGAATGAGAAAAGAACAATAGAACAATATCACTCGTTGTTTTAATGTATATTCATTGATGGAATATTTCATATATTTGCTATCTGGTTGCACTTCCTTTTTTGCCCATTTGTGTTTGTTTATCTATCATTTTAGTTAGAAGATTATGACCAAGAGTAGGAGCTATTTCAAAGGAAAATTTCAGAGAAAGTCAATTCGAAAGAATGTTACGAATCCAGAATCCAAGGTCATTTTGTCAGAGTCTCTGCTCTAGAGAAGATTTGACATGTGGTGATTTGGGCTGCAAGAAAGCATAGCAGAGAAGACTCTAACATACTCCTTTTTTCTCGAGAAATCTGCTGTTACCACTTATAAAAATAATCTTATTGAAGAGAAGAAAGGCTGTTAGTGCATTGATTGAGAAAACAATCAGATGCTTGTCTGTTATATGGGGAAAAGTCTTAGGAGAAAGAGTATAGAGATATGATTCACAGGACTACAACTCTATATCGTATTTGGAATTTGTGAGACACTGAAGACATTTCTGATGGGTGGAAACCTTATGTGTATGATTTAGGTGTAAAAAGCTTCTGTCAGTTTTTAAGGTTGATATCTCAAGACCTCAAGAGTACCCACAGTAGAGAGAAACTATGATGTAATGAATAGAAAGAAAATGTTAGGTGTGATGCCACTCTTAATTTGACATTTGCGTGTTCACACTTGATAATTCATTGTTTCATATGGCTATAAAGCTGCTATTGCTTTCAGGTAGGACTTGATTCTCTTTAAATACCGGAGATGTTATAAAGTGGGAAAACTTGCCCTGAGAGAAATTGCTGTGGGTAATCGAACTTTTTAATCATAGGAAAATTTTCATTAGAGAAAAACTATGAATGTATTGACTGTGGAAAAGACTTTAAGAGAAAGTATTGTGGAGACAACTATGCTTGGAAAACCTGTGGGAGGGCTTTCAGATCTGGTCCTGACCTTACTAAGCATGAGAGAATTCACTGTGGAAAAAAACTCATGCATGTAATGAAGGTGGGAAAGGGGTTTTGGAGATACCAGTTCTTTAAGATTAATCAGAAATTTAATAGTGTAAATGGAGAATTCTTGCTTATTATATGCAAATTCATAGTGGAGAGAAACTTTGTGCCTGTAATGGATCAGCCTTCAAGTAGAGGCTAAATCTAATCTATTATCAAAGGATTTGTAAAGGCAAGATGTTCTACATATATTGTAAATATGGATATGCTTTCAGCAGGATTTCATCCTTATTTGACATCAGTTGTCTGTAGTGAAAAAAAATCTTTTATTTACTATGTTTTATTTCCACAGTTGATGTGGAAAGGCCTTCAATCTGAATTGTAATCTTTTTCGGCACCATGCAACACATATTGGCATGAATTTTGTTAATGTAATGAGGGTGGGAAGGTCTCTGAGAAAATCATGGTAAACATGAAAAAGGATTCCTAACAAAAATTAATTAAAATATGCAGCATTTATTGAACATAATTATCCACCTACCATGTTCAAACACTGTTAAGAACTTTACATAGTTTGTTTTATCCGTTAACTCTTGCAGCAGCAAATAATAAAGAAACATTCATCCTTGTTTTACATGTGAAGAAACTGAAGGAATGAGATGGAAAAACTTTCCCAAGGTCACATAATTATCACTGGAAGAGCCAAGATTTGAATTCCTAGACCATTTAATTGTTCTGGATTTATATAGTTAGCAATGTGCAAATCTTTAGAGCCTTGCCTTCCTTCATCAAGAAAATCATTCCAGGCATGTGCCCTTGTGGCTCAGGTGCCAGAGACACTGAGGTACAGACCAAACAAATACAGCCCAAGGACCCAAGACTGAGACCCGGAGTCAGGATGAAATGCCAAAAATGAACAACTAAATAAATAAAGGTGTTTGTTTCTTCCTTCCCTCCTCTCTCCTTTCTTCTCCTAAAAAAATTAATTCCAGCAATCAGAATTCACTCTTCAGTGTAGTATTAGGAGAGTTCAGTTTATATGGAATCTGGTAGATATTCTTAGAAATTGTACATTGAGCTCCATTAAATATAGTAAAGAGTTTATCTTGTAACTACCTCTGAATAGGATTACCTCTCATCTTGAAACTTTTCATTAATAACAAAATTCTTTTCTCAAATGTTCACCCTAGCCACATCTCATGGTGTAAGCAGTATGGTGTAATACAGAGAGCACAGGCTCTGGGTTTGGCGAGGATGGTTTCATCATCAGGACCTAAGGGAGAATTACACAGTTTTTAAAAAGACTGAGTAGGAATGGACAACAGACAGATATACTGGGAGCTTCGGGAACAGAGCCAGATCATTTTATGTGGTATGGTTTTCTCCTTGGATGGGTATAGATATAGGTTACTTGTCTATCACCCAGTATTCTGAGAAACTACTGCTTAGATTGCCTTAGTACTCAAAACATCAGAATGCTCTATTCCATCGCTCTAGTATTCAAACATCAGAATGACTTATAGAAACTCAAGGTATAAGAAATACAAATAAATTGGTTTTTCTACCCTTCCATTTTAAAGAGGCAGCATGGTATAACAAAAAGTATCCTCTTTCTAGAAATAGATATCCGGCATTATTTTTCAGTGTAACCATCTTCTAGTTTTGTGATCTTGGTTATGTTGCTAAATCTCTTTGATTCTCATGTTGCTCATTTTTAGGTCAGCATGTACCATATGGAGGTCCAAGTACTGGAGGGATTGTAAGGGATGTACAGTGTTGTGCAGTCCCTGGCACATAGTGTGCACTTAGTGAATGTTCGATATTAATTTTGTTGGTTCTGCCAGGGCGTCAAACATCTATAATACAGAGATTCTCTCACTCCATTGTGCTATGAATGTTTTACATCTCTGTTGAGATATCAATCAGTGACAGTGAAACTTCTGTAACTAATATGGTACCTTTGTGTGAGTTGCAATATGGTGCTTCTTTCTCACAGTAGTTGCCAAAAATTGTCATAATTATAAATACAAATATCTATCCTGTACATAATGTGAATGGGGTTTTGCAAAATCATATGGTCCGTAACTTACACAGTATACCTTTGGTAGGCTGAATAATAGACCTCCAAAAATGTCTGCATCATAATCCCCAGAACCTACGCTTGCAGAAGTTGTAAAACGAACTTTGTAGATATGATTAAGTTAACGATTTTGAGATGCAGAGATTTTTCTGGGTTATTAGGGTGGGCCCATTGTGATCACAAGGGTCCTTATAAAAGACAAAGAGGGTCAGGGTTAGAGAAGATGTGAAGACAAAAGCAGAGGTCAGAGAGGAAAGAAGATGCTAACTGCTGTCAGCTCTGATGGTGGGAAAAGGTGTCCTGGACCAAGAAGTGAGGCACTTGTGACAAGTTGGAAAAAGCAAGGAAATGGATTCTCCTTTAGAACTTCCAGAATAAATGCAGCCTTGTGAACCCATTTTAGACTTCTGACTTCTAGAACTGTAAGAGAATAAATTTATGTTGCCTTAAGCCACTAAGTATGTGGTAATTGGTTGTGGAAATAAGAAACTAATAGCTCAATTTGGCAATGAAGGTTTTGCTACAGCATTCCCTTGTTATATGTGCCATGTCCTGCTGCTGCTAAGAGTTTGTAAGAGATGCTCTGCCTAATCCCTTGCTAATTCTTTTAAGATCAATTTTATTATTGAGGCATACCATTGTGGTAGCCTGCATTCCCAATGGGGAAAAAATTTTGTATCTTGTAACTATTCCAGCTGATTGAAATAGGTTTTCTTAATATCCTGTTTTGAGAAGGAACGTGAGACTCAGAGAGACTATATATGATTGATTACTGTCTGCCATAAATAGGAGATTGGCACTAGGTTGGCTTCATCTGGTACATTTTCATGATGACTTTTTTTAAAGGAAAAGCACAGACAGGTAGGCAGGAAAAGAGAAGAAGTACTTTATTTAGTTGTTCATCTTGGTTGTTCCCCTCCTGCCCCAGGCCTTGAACTTGGGTCCTTGGAATGTATGTGGACTGTCTAATGCCCTTATCCACTAGGCTGCCATGGCACACCTTCATTATGACTCTTTTATTCATTTAGAAACATTGGCTGAGCATCTTCTCTGTACCAGGCACTGTAATAGGTATTTTGAATAGAGATATTAATAAGACATGCTTTGAGTCCCAAAGGAGTTGCTATTAAGAGGAAAGACATGTAAACAGATATACACACCAAACTATTACAGATGCTGATAAAAAGTCAATGTGGAGTACACTAAAGATACAAAGCATGACATAATTAATGCTTCTGCATAGGAGAGGTTTCCAGAAAGAAACTAATGCTTAAGTCTTGAAACGTCAGTTCTAACTGTTGGGGATGAGGAATAGAAGAGAGTCATTTCAAGTAGTGGTCTTATTAACAAAGGCACATTATGTGAAATTATTCAGTATTTTGAGTATGTTTATGGTGTCTTAAAGAAGTTTAGTATAGGCACACCCTGGTGGAGTAAGGGTTGGGTACGGTCCATATACATCCCAAGGTCCTGGGTTTGTGTCCCACAGCTGGTGGGAATAACCAAGGTGAACAACTATATAAAATAAATACTGCTTCTTTCTCCTGTTTCTTCATGCCTACCTGCCTACTTGCCTTCTTTCCCACCTGCACCTTTCCTTTAAAAAAATTTAGTATAGTTGGAACACAGAGAGTGAGAGATATGTAATGAGGATGCAGTGGTCAGATCATAGACAGCCTTGAGTGCTATACTGAGAAAAGTGCATATATATTTAGGAATTTTAATCAAGGGATTATCATGATTAGAATTTCATTTTGGAAATATCCAGTGACTAAGAGTATGTTGAATAGATTGGAGAAGACAGAACTGGGTACAGGGAGAACAAATCCAGAGGCTGTTGGGAAAGAGGAGAGATGTTGAACTCTCAGTTAAGACAATGGGAATGAAACTACAGATATGTGAAAATCAACAGTTCTGGCACTGACCGGATATAGAGAGCTGATGAAGGAATCCTCAATTTTCTTTCTAGGTGGTTGAAAAGCTTGCAAACCCAATTGCATGAGCTTGGAATAAGGAGAAAGTCTGAGGGAAAGATGATGAGTTCAGTTTTGAACATGTACAGTCTAATGCGCCTTTGGAGTATTCTAGAGGAATTACCCAGTAGACAGTCTGGAATTTGTTCTGCTGCTGTGAAGAAGTAGGATTACAGATAGATTTGAGAGTCTTGAAGCATAGGTAGTTTTAATGAAGGTCTGAACTAGATTGTCCCAGAAGAGTGAGGAGTGTGGAGTAAGAAGCAAAAAAGGTTGTCAGGGCAGATTCTCAGAAACAGACATTTTAACGGAAGGCATAGAAAACAGAATTAGCTGGAAAGGAAGAAGGGGCAACAAAAGGAAATTGCATTCTAATAGTGCCCCCTTGTGACCCCAGTCTGAGTTTCTTTCCCAGAATAAATTTCTCTCATCTGTTTTCAGTCTGTCCTGTCCCTGACTTTTTTGTACTCATAATTTCCAATCATGCTGGGGCTACCAAGCCTTCTGACAGTCACTTCTCAAGTATAAAGCTCCCCTACTGATACTGCTTAAGAGTAATTGGGATCATACCTTCCCCAAAAAGTTTCAAAAGTGCAAAAAGCAAACATTGGTAGCCCTTCGGTTTGTGCATATATATTTCCCTATTTTTTGACATATTCCATTGGTCATATTTTAATTAATTGCAATTAATCTTAACTAAATTCCAATTCTTGTAATATACCCTTTATAATTTAATAGCTCCCTTCATAATTGAAATTTATTTTGTACTGTATTATAGTAAGTATAATATAAACAATGTGTTCTATATTATAAGAAGACCTATATAAGTCTTAAAAGACAAACAGTAGTAAAAGATTGCACTATTTAGCTTTATAAACTCTTCTGCCCACCAAGGTCAAATACCTGAAGTAGCCAACTTTGAAATGTTGGTTTTTATCTCAATTATTGTAATTGGTGACTACACCATTATTTCTTGAGTTACGTATTTTAGATATTAGCTTTTGACTTCCTGTTATGGTAGATAAAGATTGAATTCTCACTTTTTCCCTCTGCTTTTCTCCATTCTTTTAATAGTTATAACATATTTATGTAATTTATCTAAACACTTTTTAAATACTCCACATTGGAGGTTTGCCATCCTACCGCATGAAAGAGCTTGTAGGTTATGCTCTCCTAAGACTTCCTTTGACCGAGGAAGATAGGTACAGTCTGATCCCCACCATTCTGTTTGGTTAGCTAGCACCTACTGTATTATGATAACTCTGCACCTTCAGAATTTGCATTCCCTAATTCAGGGGAACAAGTAATCTAAGGATGGTGGATATATATTTTCCTTGTTTATATGTTCCTTGTTAATTGCTACCAAGTGTTTGTCTTAAAGGGCATGTAAGCAGAAACAAACTCCACCTAGCCATGTGTCTGTGTTAAAACATGAGTAAAATCAGTAAAGAGAATTTGCATTGTTCACATCATGGGGGAGTTATAAGGGATCAATAAATAACATACCGCCCTTCCCTGCCTAGGTACAGAACCAATAGAAATATAAATGTAAGATTCATATCTATAGAGATCAAAACATCATCTTTATTATCAATACAACTGGAGAAAATGGTTTTAATGTAGACTTCCTGATACTAGACTCCAGAATCAGGTAGATTAACCCAGACAATTGCAAGCAATGCTAAAAAAATGCAGGCCACCAGGCCAAAAGTAGACCCCTAGAATGCATGTTTTCTGTAGGTAGACAGTCTCCTGAAAGAAAAATAGAGAGCAAGGGCCTGAGCCAAGCGTACTTAGATATTTCTCCCAAATATACTATTCATTTAACTTATTCCTTCTCCCCTGGGCAGAAAAGCAAAAGCATTACTCTAGTTGAAATTCTTCCACATGGAAACCTGAGAAGTAAAGATTAAGTGTTCCTGCTAACCCAGCTCAATGATATATTCAGTATTGCCATTTGCTTGAACCTATCTCTTTAGGGCCAAAAATATCACAATTTTACTGTAACAGAAAAGCCATTAGGATATTTTAGGAAAATGTAAGTATACTTCAAATAGTGTAACTGTGTAGTATCATATTAAAGATGTATCAATGGAATAGTCTAAGCCTCATCTAAATGCTGTAGCAAAATACAAATAAATACTTCTTAAATGTACCAAAGGAAATCCATCACAACTATCTAACAAGTGAGAACACAAAATATTTTACCTTTTGAGCATGATAGTTTCTCTACTTGCTAGAGTTAGGAAATGAGGTTTCAAGTAAGACATCGATTTGTTATTTCTGGGTTAATATAAGAGCCTCATATTGGGAAAGTATATGGGTACATAGGGAGGTGGAGGTGGGGAAAAGAGAAAAGAAGGGAAAAGAGAAAAGAGAAAAAAGATTGTGGGGATGAGTACTATGTGTAAAATTGTAGATTACTTAGATTGTGTTTGATTCAACAATGTGGAGAGTTTTTGAATGACAAGGGCCGGGGGGATGTGGCAAGGTATGTGATAATGGCAACAATGGAGACAGTGAATAATGGCAAAGGATGATATGGCATCACTGTGAAAACAAAGGCAGGGACGTTATGAATGATAGTGACAGGACAAGATCAGAACGTAAATGATGGCGGTGTTAAGGAGAAATCTAGACATGAGCACTGGTGAGGGGCCTTAACAGACAAAGGCTGTCCTATTAAGGAACACCTGCTGGATATGAGCACTGGGTGGGAGGCCCTAACAAACTGAGGCTATCTTATTAAGAAAAACCATGTCAAGGTCAGATACATCTTTCAAATGGCCCTGTGGATTTCACTTAGGTAGTCATGGGAAATAATATACACAGTAAAAGTTTAGTTATGTAATTCTGCTTGTCAGTCAACATGAACAGGAGTAGAATCTGCCCCCAGAGGATTGTCTAAGGGAGGACAGGTTGGGAATATAAGAATACAACTGCTGTGGAAACTTCTTGGGACAACTCATCCTCCCTGGGGACGTACTATCTCTTTAATAAACCTGCATTGTTTTTGCTTGCAATAAATCTTCTTTTGCAATAAAACTTCCTTTGCATATCTGTTCATGTCTTGCTTAAATTCTTTCCTGCAGAGACACAAGGACCAGAGGCCTAGAAATCCAAAACAGAGTGCTAAAAAGTTGGGAGAATAAAACAAACCAGAACAAACCAATAACAGTGGTAGTGATGAACTCAGTGTATGCCATACTGTGAAAGGTGAGAATTGTGCATATGCATGTGTAGCATTGTGTGAGAAGGGAGACAGATATAGTAGTAGAAAGGACGCAGTGATAACAGGACACTGTGTATGCGAAAATGTGGATGAGACATTTTGAGTAATAATAAGATGTAGACAGTGGGTGGAACAGGGGAAATGTAATGTGTTGTAATGTGTTTGGAAGACAGGTATGTGGTGTAGGTTTCAGAGTGTGTGTGTATGTTTGGGCATGTGTGTGTGTGTGTGTTTTTCTGGGAGAAATGAGAAATGTACCTGTGGGGACAAATAGGTATGGCGAACATGCATGAAAATAGGGAATGGAAAAACATATAATAATTAGAAGTGTGGAAATCATGAGTCTGAGTAGAGTTGTTGAATAAAATGTCTCATGGAAAAATGCAGAGTTTCTGAGTGTCATTGAGGAATAGGAAGTATGCAAAAATAGAGGTGATGTGGATATTGGTTGTGAGTGTATGATATGAAGATGGCATGAGAATACATGAAAGGAGTTTTGGGAGAATGTAGGCTTTATAGTAGGGATGTGGACTGTATTGTAGATTTAACTGAATGATGGGAATGGTTGTGTGTGTTTGTGTGTGTGTGTGTGATAATGAGGGTTAATTAAAGCTGGTTGTATTTGACAGTGCATGCCACGGTACCTTATGAACATTGTATGTGTGATAGTACAGTATAGGCGTAATGGAGACAATATGTATGTTAGTGGGACATTTTGGAAAATTAAGATTATGTGGAGATCATAAGTCATAAAGCATGATCATTTTTTATGAGTCATAGAAGGAGTTGTATGAATGAGATAGCATGTTAGAGACTGAATGTGTGTGTGTATGAGTGTATTCATGTTTGGGAATAGGCATTTGGAATTGCATTTGGATATGAGTAACAGAGACATGAAAATGAGTTGTTTAATATTATTAGGAGTTATCTTAATCTTATTTAAAACAAGTGCAATGGTATGAGGTCCAGAACACTATAATTTTAGTGTCTCATTTTGTTGTTGTTACTCCTGGAGCCTTAGCATGTGTCTCTCATCTTTTGGGTGCCTCACGGTTACAGGATGCCTGCTACAACTCTTGCCCTTATTTCTATATTCAACTAGAAAGATGAGGAAGAGGAAAGGATAAAATATCTTGTCCATAGAATTAGTCTCTTATATGATATAAAAGGCCATACTCAACAAAATCATACCCGACAATTTCCACCTACACCCATTGCCTGGAACTGCGACACATGACCACCACAATCTGTGACAGTGTCTGGGAACTGTAAATTTATAGTTGGGAATATTGTCTACTAGAATAAAAATCATGATTTATTTAGTCAGAAAGAAGGGAGTTTGGGTACAAGACAGCTAGTAGAAGACAGATTGAAGATATGAGACAAGGATGTAATTAATAGCTCAGAATCTCAGTGGTGGCAGATAGAGATAGGATTCAGGGTACAGGGGCACTATATGTTTAGTACAATTTGAGATATTGGGTATTATGGTAAACAAAAATAAACATGTTTTCTCTACTCTCGCAGAGCTTCCTGTTCTGTGAAGATGACAGACATTATTCAGAGACGCAAATATTTGTTAAGTTGACATTGTGATAAGCACAGAGGAGATGTACATGGTTCAGTGAATAAGTTTAAAGAGGGTTTGACCTACTTAGGAGGTCAAGGAAGGAGGAGGCGATGATTAAGATGACTGAGTTGAGAACAGAAAGTAGATTCAGAATTAAGTGGGGAATAGAACAGTGTTTGAGATGAGGGGAAGTTGTTCTGAAAAAAGGAAGCAGCATAAACAAAGGCACTTATGCTCTGTTTTTAACATGTTTTATTTTTAATTTCATTTATAATATTTTCTATTATGTGTTCAAGTTCACTTATCTTTGCTAGTTAATTCTGTCTAGTCTATTTTTTATTTCAAATATAGTTTATTTGTCACTTGGTGTATGATTTGCACCCTATTAAATATATTTCACTTCTCTACCTAACATGACCATTCTTTTCTCTACCTTTTTGGACAAATGAAACACAGTTATAACAACTTTTTAAGTGGGCTTGTCTGCTAAATACAACATCTTGTAAATTCTGGGTTCGTTTGTGTCAATTGATTTTTCTCCTCATGATAAATCACATTTTTCTGCTTCTTTGCGTATCTGATTATTTTTATTGAATATCAGGCTTCATGAACTTTACCTTTTGGTAAATTTTTACCTTTTGGTGTTAGGTATTTTTGTATTGTTATAAATATTGAACTTTATTATGATATGTAGTTATTTGGAAGCAGTTCATTTTTTAATCTTAACAGTTTTGCTGTTGAGATTTGTTAGGCAGGGCCTAGCAGTGTTTTGCATAAAGCTCATTACCCCAGACTACTGAGGTCAGGCACATATGAATACCTCATGCCTCATGAATCAAGTAGTTTTCTGCTCTGGATGGTAAAAACAGGTGTGATCCCCTACCGGTTTGAGTTTCTGACATTTGTTCCCCTTTGATCCTTTGAAGTGGTTCTTTTTCCAACCTTGGGTCCTTTCCTTATGGCATTCACTGCTCAGTACTTTGCTGAATACTTAATAGGAACCCTTCACTGATCTCCTGAGCATTCCCTAAAGGTAACTCATCTCCTTTTTTGGGTATTCTGTTCCCTGAATTCTTTCCACCTCTCTGTCATCTCAACTAAGGGAATCCTCTGGTCTCTGACAGCATCCTTCCTCATTTTACCAATAAACTGGAAAGTCTCCCAGGTAGTAAAGTTTCTTTCCATATTTTCCCTATCTCTAAGGGATCACTGTTCTTCTTTCCCTGACCTCTGGTGTATTGAAAATCATTGTTATATTTTTATCTCACTTTTAATGTTTCGTCAGAAGGGACAATAAATCCAGTCCCTGGTTTGTCTCTTAGGGATCTTACAGTAGAGATTTGTTAGATAATTCTTCATTTCCTTTCCCTTCCATTCCCTGCTTCCTTTCTTTCTTCTCATCATCTTCTCTCCATTGAGCTGATTGATTTCCTATCTAGTGTGATTTAACTTTGCTTAAAGATTTTTTTTGTTATCAGGTGAGGAGAAACAACCTGGACAAGAATAAAAAATTTACTCAAAATCAGGGATTCATGGAAGATTTTGGATCACAGGGAAATGTGGCCACATATTCTAAGGGTAACTCTTCATGACTGAGAATTTAAGAAACCTCTGAGTGTAAAGATAAAGAAGCAGATTAATCTCCCTTCATTGGATAGATGCTTAAGACTTAGAATACTCGCATGACTGATTCCCAACTAGGAAGCTTCTAAGACTATAGTAAGAGTTAGAATAATCATGCGCTAATCTTAGACACTTACCTACATGAGGATGAACCTATATATAGAACAGACAACCCATGGTATAGGTTATACAATCATAGCTTCAACCCATTTTCAGACACCATAAGTCACTAAAGTCATGATGGTGAGAAAACTTGTGTGAAGAGCATTGACTAGCCTCTAGCCAGGCTTCAACTTGTTAACATCATAAAATTAATCAACAGAGATAATTTTTCGACCAGAACTCAAACATTTTTCAGGGTAGTTGAATACATAGTGAAGCAAAGAAATTGTTGAATACCCAAAATTTGATAAAATACTTCCCTCTTATTATCCCATGCAGAATTCCCCAATCTCTATAACTGATTCTTTGGATTGCTCCTCACATGATTTTGGCAAAGGAGCTTTGTGCCCCCCGCTTCCTTAACAGAGGTGTAGAGATTCTTTCCCCAGCCAAGGACTCAAAACATTGTAAATTCTTTTTTAATTCTTTCTAGTCTCTAAGTACATCTGAGTTAAGAAGGAATGGAATAAGCACAAGTAGCATGACTAGTCTGTTGACCAGACATAAGCCCTATAGGATTGTAATCAGAATTCCTTAGTGGCCTTCTTGAGATATGGAGATCAGTGGTATCGGTTTTTTTAAATCATGTACCTTTAACCAGAATTCTGAGGAAGCTGTAAAAGTTCCATTCAAAATCCCCCTAAACTTGCATTCTGTTTTCTCACATCACTCTCCAAAATAATTCAGATATCTGTAATTCTGGATTAGAACAGTTTCGAAGGGTAAATTACTAAGAAAGTATAGCTATATATAGGTCCTAAATATAAATTTCTGAATGACTTTTCAATAAGGAGGGACATCCCTAGAATATAAAAACAAGTTGGAGATGTCAGTAGAAGTAAAAAGCAATAGTTAACATTTTTTCTAGGTCAAAAATTCATAACAAAATGAAAAGGCAAGCCACAAACTAAAAAAAGTATATTAGCAACAACTGTGATAGACATAAAGTTAATGCCCTTTATATTTAAAGAAGTCACAGCAGAAGTACAAATGACTAATAATACTGAAAGTGTGCTCCTCTTTATTAATCACAAAATAAGTGCAATTTAAATCAACTAAATATTATTTTATCAAACTAAAAGATTTTTACAGCAAATATTAAATATTATCAAAGGTACAAGAAAACTCTACTACATTACTGGTGGTAATAGAAACTTTTCTGGAAAGCATTTTGGGATTATTGACTAACAACCTTAAAATAGCTCATATCCCTTTGACCTAGTCATTTCATTTCTAATAATATAGCATAAGGAAATAATTGGAGATATCTGCAGAGGTTTGTGGAGAAAAAAGTCACTACAATGGTAATCTAATTAACCAAAATAAACTCGTGTTGATTAGTGGAACAGGTACATTTTTATCACAGGATACATAGAGTTATTATAAAGGAGTTTGTGAAGACTTTTTAATGTTGTGGAAAATGTCAAAGCAATTGTGATGTAACATGCGCTAAAGTGTTTCAGAGTATATTAATTACATTTGTGTCTATGGGTGTGTTTGTGCAATTTTAGAGTTGGTGTGAACCATTTCCCCGGTATTTTTCACATGATCCTTGTTTCATAAAATGAAATCAGGAAATGCTCTTTGCTTGAATTATGTGATGACTTGTCTAAGTCCAGCTTCAAATCTGTTATAGTTGTTAATGCTTCATTATACTCAAATTAGGTGGTTTATAAGTCTTATTGAGGATGTATATGGTGCTAAATCATACTCCAGGTATCTCAGAAAATTCAGATATATGTCTTGAGTGTCCTGTGTAAATGACAGAGGGCCTCTGTATCACAAGATACCACGAGACATATGGTAAGATTATCTAATGAGATATCAAACAAACATCCTCAAATCTGCCTGGAGGTCCTATTTGCAACTCCTTGTTTTTGTCTCCTTGGATAACTTTCTGCTTATTAATGGGATGATGATTGCTATGGTGATGGGAGTAAGGAATGAACTGGAAGGCAAATACACAGTCTGAAGGAAGGTGTACCCTATCTAAGTTTATGCCAAAATAATTTGACATAATCTTGAGATATTACTTTGCCTATGCTCGTGTTGCAAATTGGCATCAATATATCAGTAAAGATTCTTAAAATTGTTCGTCTAACTTGACTCAGTTTTGTTGACATGAGCCTGAGATCTATTAGTACTTGAAAGTAAGGGTTAATTATTTCTCCAGCACTTGTCACAATACATAGCATCTAATAGGCGTACTTTAAATTTTCTTTTAAAATTCTTATTCAAAGGACAGAGAATAAAGTTAGTTCCAGTCTAGAAAACAAGGGAGAGGGTTTGTGCCTCTATGTATATTATTTAAATAGAAGTTTCAAGAAGAACCTATCATTCCATATGATTATCTGTTAATTATTTAGGAAGCAGTGTTATAATCTTTAGCCATGATTATGGTTTTATTATTTTTATCAGACATCTGTTAAATTATGATGTGTATAATATCCTACTTGTATTATACAGTGAACTTTTATCTAAAAAATGTTTTGCTTTAAAGTGCTATGTCCGATATCAATGTATCTTCTTTTGGTTACTGTGTGTTTTAATTTATTCTATTTAATTTTTATCTACTATATGTTTATATTTGAGATATTTTTCTTATGAATTGCAAGTAGTTGTTTAATAAAGGGAAAGTGTATACATAAATTTCTTTTGATTACAGCATCCCCAAATATTTATAATTGCAGTTTTTTTGAAGGAAAGTTTAATTTATCCCCTCTCCAATGCTCTTCATGTCTTCATATAGTTCCCTGTTTCTGCCCAATATCATTTCCTTCTGCATAAAGAAACTATTTTAAAACTTCTTGAGGAGAAGCTCTATTGGTGATAAATTCCTTCAGTTTTTGTTTGTTAGAGAAAGTCCATTTCTCCTTCACTTTTATTTTTTAAAAGCAAGTTGCAGGCAGGAACAAAGGTGAGCAGGAACAGGTAGGCAGGAAGAGAAAGGAGAAGAAGCATTTTTATTTAGTTTATTTAATGTTCATTTTGATGGTTCCTGCCTGCTCTGGCATATGAACCTGGGACCTTGAAATGTATGAGGACTGTGCCTAATCGCTTCTCCCCCAGGGCTGCCTCTCCTGCACTTTCAAAGGATACTTTTTAATAGATACAGAAATCTTAGGTCAGTGTTTTTTTTTCTTTTCACATTTAAAATATTCACTCTGTGTTCTTCTTGCTTTTATCATGATTTCTGATGAAAAGTCTTCTGTAATTCTTATCCTTATTCCATTATAAGAAAGATATTTTTCCCCCTCTGGCTTTTTCCAAGGTTTTTTCATTGTCTTTGGTTTTCTGCAGTTTCAATATGATATGCCTCAGTGTAAATTATTATTTACCTCTTTGCTATTCTAAACTTCTTGGATTTGTCTATTGTTAACTTCATTAATTAAAAAAAAATTCGTGGCATTATTATTTGTAACATTTCTTCTTTTCCATTGTCTCTCTTCCCCTTCTGGTGTTCCAGTTATGCATATGCTGTATCTTTTGAAATTGTCCCACAATTATTGAATGTTGGATTTCTTCTCTTTTTTTTTCTATTTGCATTTCGGTTTGGGAAGTGTTTCCTGGCCTATCTTCAGCCTCACAGATTCTTTCCTTAGCCATGTCCAGTCTACTAATGAATTCATCAAAAGCATTCTGCATTTCTTTTTTGTAATCCTTTTTATTTCTAACATTTCCTTTTAATTCTTAGAATTTACACCTCTCTGTTTACATTTCCCTTTTGTTCTTGTATGCTGTCTGCTTTTTTTTAGTGACTTTCACATATTAAATCTAGTATGTGAAATTCCCTGCCTGAGAATTCCAAGAGCTCTGTCAATATCTGTCTGTTGCTTGTTTTATGTCTTCATACTTACTTCTTGCCTGTCAATGTGCCTGCCTTGTAACTTCTTTTTGAAAGCTGGGCTTGTTGTATTAGGTATTAAGTATTGAGATATATAGGACCCTAGTGTGAAGATTTAATATTGATCTGCTAGGAGCTGGGCTTTGTTTAAAGTCTCTTTAACAGTAGGTGCCAAAGACTTTATATTTCTCTATTGTTCATGTTTTTGTTTCTTCTTGATTTGGGACTTTTTAAAGTACTCTTTCATAGAGAGTCTTTGTCTTGTAGTTCATTCATTCTGCTGTTAACATATTCAGCTTTGTTGTTGTAGCGGTATGGTATGGGGGAAAAGAAGGGTCCTATAATATTCCACTTTAATCCCAGTGTGTTAGTGGACCTGTGGCTTTGGCCCGTGACCTTTGTAGTTATTTCTTCTCATATAGCCCTTCCAACCACCACCTTAGATGAGACAGGAAAATTAGAAGGAGTTGGAGTGGGAAGAATGTCCTTCCCCGATGGCTGTAGGACAAGGATCTGGTAGTCTTTCCTTTTGCAAAGGAAGTTTTTATTATACAGAAGGCTCTGGGCCTATTTCACAAGGATATTCATCAGGTTTCATCCTTTCTGCCAGGGCAACAAGGCTATCTTTCTCAGATTTTGGCTGTGAGAACATGGTGAGTTCCTGGAAGTAAAGCCCATGGAAGTATCCTCCCAACCCCCACACTGCCACTCCCAATATCACCCTCACTCTAGTCCACACTCAGCCTCAACAGTTTGTCAAAATGATCATTTAAGTATTTGTGCAAGTTTATGACTCGTGGTTTCTGCTTCCAGGAAGTAGATCTCATCTGTGACTCTGGATTTCATGGCCTTAGACATTTCAGGATGATGGTTCCCTGAAACTTCATTTCTCTGTTAGGTCCAAAAAAATTAATTGATTTTCCGTTTGTTCAGCTTTTTGTTCGCACTTCTTTTAAAGACTATATATATAACCCCAACTTCACATTGACTTTATTGGGAAGAAAAACAAGGGGAAACAAGGAATCAGTAGATATTGTGAGCTCCTGAAAAGGGAGAAATCTAAGCCCTATATTACAAGGATGGGAAGAAACTCCAGATAGTTTTACAAGATTCACTATCAATTTTGCCCTTGCCTCACTTCCTGAGAAAGGCCAGGAGAGGATAAGACTCCAAAATACAAACACAAATACAAATACAAATGGCTGTGTGGTGTCTGAAAGTATTCTGAACCCTAGGCTTCACATAGTTTTCCTCACCTTAGGGTATCATGGGAAGAACGTGAGAATTTGTTAAGTAAAGACAGCATCACAGAAATGAAAAGGCCTCATCATATGATAGGAGCAGGAGAATACCATGCATGAGTGATATATGATATACTCAGAGAGAATCAGATCCCAAAGGGGCTTTGTAGTAAATAATGAGGTTAAATTCAACAGCTGCCTGCTTGAACAGACATTGATGAACCAGATACAACATGGTTCATGTAGATATCATAGATATGTGATATTAAATAGTACCACCCATCCTGATATTTTGACACTAATATCCCATAACTTATACATAATCTCAAAGAGAGAGATGAAGGGAAATCCGTACTACTGGAGACTGAGTTCCAACCATTCAGCAGATTGGGAGCTTAACAGAATTTAAACTAAGTTGTAGAGAAAAAACATACATTTGTTGCATACCTGCATTTGTCAGATAATATCTATACCTGATGAATAACTAGCAGCAGAAAGTATGTGATAAAAGAACAATATCATCTGAGAAATGACCTCTTGCACTTGGATGAGTATAAAATAAAAAGGAGCTGAGTATTTGAGGAGAAACGTTTAACAGTCTTCTCTCTGCAGAATGAAGTCTGCCATTAGTGAGTTGTGATTCTTCATCTCTTCTTTCTTTCCCTGTCCCTGTTACTTCAAACATTTCTCTTTTCTCTGTTTTCTCTACACTCTGCTTCCTTTATTTCTTTCTCCTTGTTTATTTTCCTTTCGTCTTTATCTATTCCTTAACTGCTCTATATCCTTCCACATCCCTGTCATACTTTTCCATCCTACATCACTTCTTCATTCTATTCCCTTATTCTCTTTCCTTCTGCTTTTTCTATTTCAATTTTGTATCCATTATTTCTATCTTATTTCTCTTCATATAATAATTCCATTTATGTGCAGCTATTTTATTTATCCTTTCTCTTATCCCTATTTTCTTCTTTCCTTCCTCCTCCGTTACTCCTTATCCCGTCTTTTTTATTTTTCTCTCCACTTCAGCTTCTCTCCATGCTCTCTTCTAACAAGGGTGAAAAGTGAGAATAAGATGGTGTCAAGGTGTACTCAAAATGGTAGAATCAGCAGGAATGGGTGACAAATTTGATTTGGAATAAGGCAGATAGGGGCATTGTAAGTAAATAACCAAAATAGGAAGAGAGAGAAACATTTGAAATGCTTATGAAAAGCAACAAACATTTGAAAATGGTGAATTGTTAAAAATCATTTCATGTTTCTTATTGATATTATTGCTCAATATTATTGATGTTTCAGACATAGAAGATAACAAAATAAGTGATATATATAAAATAAAATAAGTGATCATGTTATTTCTTTTTCTCATAGTATAATTATATATTAGGAATTCAGAGAGTTGTAATTTTGTTAAAAGCAATAGAATCTGGGGTTTGTGATTCCAGAAGAAAGGAGTAAATGGTATAGATATACTTTTACCTATTCATCCCTGGGTATTAAATATGAACCAAATATGAGAATATCCTAAAAGTGGGAGATAAGATATCATACTCTCTGGGTGACTTGGGTTTCAAGGAAAAACATGATTAAGTTCTCTGGTCATCTTTTTGTTACATATTGCAGATCAGATGCTGAAGAAGCTGGCAAACAGACAACACCAAAGGACACAGACCAAAAAAATTTCACCACATACTTCTACTCTTTCTATACCCACAGGACAAAGACAGCATAGCAAGAGAGAAAAAATGTTTTAAACAAAAACTGCTCTATTCCAGTTAATTATCAGAGGAAAGACTGTGGCCTTACCCTAACCATCAAAAGTAGAGACCCTATACTTCAAGACTTTCCAGACTATGAGGTGTCTAGTCCCCTGGTAGAGTATCAGAGAGGGACAAATAGGGAGTGGGAACAGCCTAATGCCCATGATGTCAAAGACCATTTGGGTACCATGGAGCTGCATCCCTAATAGATGATAATGAGATACTTCTCCCCCGCCCCGCCAAATAATGAGATAGTGTCAATAGAAGGCCTAGCAGACAGTCAGGACTTTTATCAGCACTAACAATGATACCCATTCACCATGTTAGGTACCCAGGTCTTGCTCAGTCAAAATGTCATCACTAAAAGCTTAATATGGAGTTAGAATTCTCAGCCCTCAGTAACAAGAAATCCCCCTCTCCCAGGTTTCAATGGAGGTTGCATGGGAATGTGAGCTTCCACCCACATGTGGTAAAACATGACTTAATAAGTTCTAGAACCTCATAACATATGATATATATTGAGATATACATATATAAAATTTAAGGTATCCAAAATTCACCAATTGAAAATTACTTGTCACATCAAGAACAATGATTATCACAAATTGAATGAGAAAAGACAATCACATCACACCAACACCAAGATGACACAAATATTAGAATCATCTGACAAGGATTTTAAACAGGCAGTATAAAAATATTTCAGTGAAAAATTGTGAACATTCTTAGAACAAATGGAAAAGTAGAAAGTCTCAACAAAGAAATAGAAAATCTCCAAAATAAATAGGAAATATAAAGAATAATCAAAAAGAAATTTAAGAACTGAAAAATCCAATTAATGAACTCAACAAAAGTTCTGTGACCTCAATAAATGAGCTCAACAGCAGAATAAGATAATAGAAGAATGAGTCAGTGAACTTGAAGCTAGCAGAATAATAGAAATTATCCAGCCTGACTAAGAAAGAAAAATAGACTGTGAAACAAGAACAGTCTCAGGCACTTGTTGAACTTCTTAAAAAGATTTAATATAAGTGTCATTATAGTCACAGATGAAAAGAGAAAGAAGAGGGGAAAAGAAGTGGCTGAAAAAATTCCCAAATTCAACAAAAGCCATAATTCTGTAGGCTCAAAAAGCCGAGCAAATGCCAAACAGGATACCGTCAAAAAGATTCGTATCAAGGTGTATAATTTTCAAATCTCTGAAAGCTAAATACAAAAATTTTAAATCTTGGCACACCCTGGTGGAGTAGCAGTTAGGTCAATTGCCTCTGAAGGAGCGCAGCCACATACCCCTGGGTTTGAGTCCTGGGTCCAGGGGAAGCAACCAGTGTGAACAACAAAATAAAAATAAAATAAAATGCTTCTTCCTCTTCTCTCTTTCTGCCTGCCTGCCTACTTGCCTTCATTCCTGCCTGCACCTTTCCTTTAAAAATAAAACCCAAAACTTAACAGCCACAGAGAGAAATAGCACATTACCTATAGGAAAACACCAAATATATGACAATGGAAAATGGTGAGAGGTAAATGGAATTATACTTCGTTATATTTTAAGTTTTTCATGTTTCTGAAACAGTGTATTTTTGAAGAAAAACATGATAACTTAAAAATGTACATTGAAAATTATAGGGCCAATAAAACCATAGAAAGGAATGCCTCAAAAGTTCTCAAGGCAGATAAAATAGAACACTAAAATTGTAATTGCTATAAAAACCCCAGCAAGGTATTTTGTAGATATAGATTATTCCAAAATACATGGGAAAACAAAAGAATAAGAATAATGGATGAAATAATTTTGAAAAAGATAAAATTCAGTTTCAAGACTGTTAAATGGCTACAATAATCAATACTCTGTGGTATGGTGTATGAATAGACATACAGATCAATTGAACAGATCAAAGAACTCAGAAGTAGTCTCATACATGAATGGCCAACTGATTCTGATAAAGGTGCAATAATTAAATGGAAGGATTATCTGTTAAACAAAATGTGTCATTGGATATCCATAGCTCTGCCTCCACCCCTGCCCCCAAAATGAACCTCAACCTAAATCTCACGTCATTCAAAATGTAAATCCAAAAAGATGGACTTCCATATAAAAGCTAAAACCATAAAACTTTCAGAATATTAACAGGATAAAATATTCAGGTCTTAGAGTTTGTTGAGGAATTCTTAGGAATGACACAAAATCCAGTCTTTAAAAGGGAAAAAGTCAATAAATTAGACTGTTTCAAAATTTTTCCTTGTGACTTTTTAAGAGGATGAAAAGACAACTACAAACTGGGATAAAATATTAGCAAACCATATATCTGACAAAGGACTTGAATATAAAATATATAAACTCAAGATTCAACAGTAAAAAAGACAGTTCTCTTTGTTTCTTTATATTCCACACATGAGTGAAGCAAACCATTGCTTTTCTTTCTCTTTCTTAGTATAATCACCTCAAGTTCCATCCAAATTGTCACAAAAGTCAAGATTTCATCATTTTTTTTGCTAAGTAACATTCCATTGAGTAAATATGCTACATTTTTATCCAGTCATCTGTGGATGGACATTTGGGTTTATTCCATGACCTGGCTTTTATGAATTTGTGTTTCTATTAACATAGTGCATTACTATTAGTGTTTTCATATTGTTCTTATAAAAACCTAGAAGTGGAATTGCTGGAGCATATGGTAGTTATGTTTTTTTTAATTTTTGAGGAATATCGATACTGTTTTCCATAGAAGTTGTGCTAATTTGCATTCCCACCAACATTGTTCAAGGGTTCTTTTTTATCAACAGCCTTACCAACACTTGCTATTTTTAGTATTTTTGATATAAATGATTCTCTCAAAAATTCTTAGACTCTGTAATCAAAACTGTGGTTATCAGAAGGGAAAGGGGAAAGGAAGAGGGAGTCAAATTGATAGTGGTGACTGGTACTGGAACTCTGGTGGTGGCCTCAGTGTGATATGCACATTGATTGATGTATGAATAGTTATTGAAACTAGATAGTATTGTAAACCAATGGACATAAAATAGACATAAAAAGTAAAAAGTATGAAAACAAAAAAAATGCAATTATAACATGGGCAAAAATCATGAAGAAGCTTTTCACCAAAGAAGATATTTGCATGGCAAATAAGCTCATATAAAAATGTTCAATATCTTTAGCTATTAGGAAAATGCAAATTAGAGCCACATGAGTTATTACTTCAAAATGGCTAAAAACTACTGACAACAGCTGCTGTCAAGAATTTGGAGGAAATAGATCACTTACACATTGCTGATGGGAATTTTAAATGATAAAATCATTCTGAAAATGTTTGGCAGTCTCTCATAAAACTAACATACTGTTACTATACAACACAGCAATTACACCCCTAGACACTTTTCCCACATAAATGAGAACTTATGTTCGTAGAAAAAATGTACACAAATGTTTATAGCATTTTATTCATGATAGTCCCAAACTGGAAACCACCCAGATATTAGGTGAATGATTAAACCAATAGTGGCACATCTATCCCATGGAATATTACTCAGCAATAAAAAGGAATAAGCTATTGACAGCTTACAACTTGGATGTATCTCACAGATAGTATACTGAGTGGGAAAAAGTTACTCAAATGTGACCTATTGTAGGATTTCAATTTTACAACATTGAAATGTTAAAATTTTAGCAATGGAGAGTACGTTAACATCTGCCTAGGAACAGGGTAAGGAAGGAAAGTGCGTGTGACTTAGAGGAGTAGGAGGAGGAAGGTCTTTGAGGTGCTGGAATAGTTCTATGTCTTGATTGCTGTGGTGATTACTATAGAAACCTCCAAATGTGATACAGTGACAAAATTTTACACACATACCAATGTCAATTTCTTGATTTTGTTATTGTACTATAGTTTTATATAACCATTGGAGGAAGCAACTGAGAGGTACATAGGACCTCAGCTATTTTTGCAATTTCCTGTATATATATCTATACTTATTTCAAGATAAAAAGCTTAAAAAATTATAGTAGTAAATTCATAAAATAATTTATGAAAATCAGCTGTCCCAGCTGAATTTCAAAAGTCATGTTTTAATGATTAGCTGGCTGAATACCATTACTGCTCCTACTGAACACTGGATTCTGTGTCCTGGATGTTGCCACTGGCCCTGCTACCAAAACTGCTCCTAGAACTGTATTTTCTTGTAGCTGATGCTCCTACCATCACAGCTATGGCAATGGATCCATCACTGCTTCGAGTCAGTCTTTTCAGATACAATCTTAAGTTAGAGTCATGACTGTAGTAAAGGAGTTTACTCAGCAGGTCTGGGGTATTCAAATTCTATACATTCCAAAAAACAGAGGTCTTCACATTCTTAAGGAAGGTCTGGTTCTTGCAAATTCCTGGGAGATAACCTCTAAGCCCTTGGACTATCTTGCCTGATAGACTGTCTTTGCTTACCTGGAGCTTTGGGCCACACCAAATAATTAACAGTGTGATTTAAAGTGAAACCTTGGACCTTGCATTATTAGGTTGACCTCCACACAGTCTGGAGACTGAGTAACTAAGGTCAACCATGCATGTGCTCCATGCCTAACTAGTGGACCCTCAGGAAAAACCCAGGTGTCAAGGCTTGGGTGAGCTTCCCTGGTTGTCACATATCTTGCTGGGAGAATTCAGCACTGGCCACTAAGAGAGGACAACTAGAAGGTTATGTCTAGTCTCTGTGAGTCCTACTAGTGAATCGCTGAGCCCAAGGGTGGTCTTCAGAACCCTGTCACATTGGTAAATCCTTTACCATATTCTCTTTCCTGCCAAAGGGATATGAAAAAGTAAATATGTGGGTGTGCCCTGGTGGCCTTGAGGTTTACACCAGCACTGTCCACATAAATCCCAAGGTTCCTGGTTCAAGACCCGGGGCCAGGGAAAACAACCAATGATGAACAACTGAATAAAATAAATGAAATACTTCTTTAAAAAAGTTAATATCTGGCTTGCGTGGCTTTTACTATTGGAACTTTTATGTAATAAAGAGTATATGCACTGTATTACTTCACTAAAATATGAAGAATATTGAACAACATCTAGCCCAAAAGGTTCTCAATAAGCTTATGTAAGACTATATAAAGAAGTCCTCTAAAAATCAAAGAGCCAAAGACAGACAGCCCAAGAAAAGTGGGTAAAATTCTAGAGCAAGCACTTTACAAGGAAATCTAATAGGTTCATTAATATCACACACACATATCAGAAACAAAAATAAAAAATGACAGGAAAATATCAACAAAATATTGGCAAAAATGAGGAAAAGTTTAATAATACTAAGTGCTTTAGAGTATGTCAATCTTACTCCTGGGTATTTGATGTCATAAGAATAAAAAATAAGCATTAAAATAAGGATGCATGTACAAAAATTTTATTGAAATGTTGATGTATATGCATCCTCCTCCCCAAAAAAACCCAACTGACACTAAAATGTGAAATTGAAATTAAAGAGAAAAATTGGTTGCCTTTATTGTGGTATGTCCCTATCATGGAATATTATGCAGCAATGTAAACGATCGAATGATCAGAGTGCACCAGTGTTAAATAAGATAAATTAGATGCATTTAACTGTATACAATATGATCTTAATATTTGCAAAACAATAAAAACATCTTTTTGAACATGAAAGGATATAAAAATGGTTGTTAAAATGCATGTCTGGCAGATGAGGGTAGAGGTGAAAAAGCAGTAGGAGGTAGTAATCAAAAAATACAATTAAAAATATTTGATTCATAATATAATCCAGTTATGTAAGAATATATGCATAAAATTTGTAAAAAGATAGCATAAAATTTTCAAGAAGCTGAGATTTGGAATGATGTTTACAATTCTAAAATACTTAGTGCTTAAATGTTTAATGATGAATATGCTTTTATATTATGAGAGAAAAGTAAGCAAATTCATTGTAGGAAAGAAAAAGAATGACTCAGATTTCTTACTTGAGCAACAGGGTGGTTGGTGGGATTAATTTGTTCATTAAACAAATATTTTTGAGCATATAAATTATGCCAGGCATTATGCTAGGTTCTGGGGATACGGCAATGAATAAAATAAACAAAAATCCATTTCCCTAGAAGACTTTCATTCTAATGGGGAGAGAAGAACAAGACTAAAGAAAGAAGAATTAGTGTTGGTGCAAAGGACATGTTGGCCCTTGGGGACCAAATGCTGCTGTCCTCCTTATCATTAGCTTCTTTTCATATACAGACTCCTGGCAGAAGCTTGTGCCGAACAAATGTGAACCGTACAAAGCTCTGCCTTGGATTTCTGGAAAGTATCAGTTTGAATCACTTCACATCTGTATATTATTTTGTATATACAAAGGTATTGGTTTGGGGCCTGTTAATTTTGAAAATTCTGAGATTTCCGGTTGGAGAAGTGAGGCACGCAGTAGGCTTATGAATCTAGAGTTTGTAGACCAAGTCAAGACTGGAGATACAGATATGAAAGTAGATAGCATATAAAATGGTGCTTCAGTTCCTTTCCTGAGTCTGATCACGTCCCACTGCAGACACTTTACAGAGGAAGTGCTGAGGAAAAACAGGCAGCTGACAGGGTAGGTTGCTATGCAACAGATGAGGAAAGTCATCCAGCCAGGCAGAATTGATGTTGGCCCTTGGGGACCAAATGCTGCTGTCCTCCTTATCATTAGCTTCTTTTCATATACAGACTCCTGGCAGAAGCTTGTGCCGAACAAATGTGAACTGTACAAAGATCTGCCTTGGATTTCTGGAAAGTATCAGTTCGAATCACTTCACATCTGTATATTATTTTGTGCTCCCCCCTTTAAAAAAAAATCTCTCCAGTCATTCTGGAAGCACAGCACATGCGTGTCCTTGGGTAGGTCCCCAGTAAGTGCTCCGTATGCTTTCCATTTTGCACATTGAGAAGACAGGTTCGGAGAAGTGTAGTGACCTGAGCAGTCTCACACAACTAGTGACAGGCCTGACACTCCATCCCTGGAATTGATGCACAGCCCTGGAAGGAACCCAGGCAAACATTTACTCTGAATCCGGACTTGTCTTGGCTCAGGCACACAAGTACCTAATGTCCTGGCTGCTTCAGTGGGCACCAGGGTGGCTTCAGGGGGCAGCTTGTTTGTGCTGTTCTCAAGAAAAAAGCCTGAGAATCAGATCAGGGAGTGGACCCCAAGGAACAATTCCTACACCTGCCTGGACCCACATAGAGTAGGCAGGGAGTGGGACTGGAGACCATGACCTGCGTCGTTTTGGATGCAGGGCATGAGATAGGCCTGGGAGAGCACCAGATGTTGAAATGGCCAGAGGTCTGTTACTCAAAATGAAGAGGGGAGGGTGCCCCAGATCTCAGATCAACACTAATGGAACCTGGATTTGGGGGTCAGGAAGACCTAGTCCCAACTTCTGCATTTTCTGTTTTCTGACTCTGGATTTTATCTAGTCCATGCAATACTTCTGTGCCTCAACTTCACAATCTGCAAAATGGAGCTGCTGAAATCTACCTCCCGGGCTGCTGTGAGAGGAACACAGAGCTAGCATAGATTGTACTGCAATGTACAAGCTGTGCCCTCCCTCCTCCCTAGCTGCCTCCCCAGACAGAATGAGCCCGTGGCTGGAACTGCGCAAAGGGCAGGAGAGGAATTAAAAGTTCAAGAATGTGGGGCTGGGGGACATCATGTAGAGTTACGTGGCAGTCACAGACTTTCTACCTACAAGAGTGTAACCTCTCTAGCCATTGCTTTTCCCCAGTCCCAAAAGAGATGGGCTTCACAAGAACCTAGCACTTGTTGCAATTAGAGACCCTATAGAGAGACGTCCTGAAGAGTGACCTAAGTGTTGCTAGGCAGGGGGGTGGAGATGCAAGCCGACCTGACCGGAGGGGCCTTGAGAGGGGAGGGATAGGATAGAGACGCATTGCGGAAAAGGTAGGGGGCCGGTGTGTGGGGGCAAGGGGTGGGACCTAGAGACACAGTGCATCTGTTTGGGAGAGGGGATAGTTGAGAAGGGGAGGGACCGCTGTATACTGTCGACCTGGTTGGCGGTGTGGTGGTGTGTTGGCAAAGGGGCGGGACTGCCTCCCACTACACATGCGCACCATGGTCTTCTGGGCGAAGCTTTTGTTGGGGAAGCGGGCGGGACTCTACTTGGTCAGTCGGATGTTGCGCATGCGCACAACCATCTGAGGCGGTGGGTGGTATATTAGGTGAAGAGGCGGGGTCGTTTTAGCTGCCGCGCTGGCATTTTCTCCTGGACACGGAGAGGGTGCGGCTGCTGAGACCTGAGCACTGCAATCCCGATCCTCTGAGTCG
This sequence comes from Solenodon paradoxus, assembly GCA_004363575.1. Lineage (NCBI taxonomy): Eukaryota > Metazoa > Chordata > Mammalia > Eulipotyphla > Solenodontidae > Solenodon > Solenodon paradoxus. The sequence goes on from RJWH01006475.1 coordinate 53,898, forward strand.
TGAAGAAGGGAGGCAACGAGGGGGTTGGGGTTGGGGCCTGAGGCAAGGTGAGAATTAGCCCCCAGACAGGGCATCTGCCCCCTGGTGCGGGCCCCCCATTTTCATCCCGATCCCTTTACCCCGGATTCGGATCCCTCTCCCAATTCCCAAACCCAAATTCACACCCCTCACCCGATTCCCCTTTATTCAGACCCCCTGTTCGCTCTGTGAACCCGTCCAATCCCTCCCATCGTTCAAAATCTCTAGAGATTTTTCAACCGCGATCTGTACTGTTGTACGATTCCTCTTGATTCGAAACCTCCATTCAATTTCCCAAACGCGAATGCCAACCCAGCCTTCGTAGTTTCATAACTGTTATCTGCTTCCCCAACCCAGATTTGAAGTGTCTTTCCGTAAGAACCTTCTTTCGGACACCCATTCACTCTTCGCATTCCACTCGGCCCGTTCTCACATCAACACCTCATCCGCCCCTGCAATCCACCCCCAAACGCCCCTCCCCCTAAATTCGCCCCTCCGTGTTTGCCCTCTGTAGTATAACCCCAGCTCCTCCTCCACACCCCCAGGCTCTGCTCTTGCCAGAGGGACCGGAGCCATGGCTCAGAAAATGGA